>PISX010035228.1:0-13149 GCA_004024625.1 Mellivora capensis
CCATTGTCATTTGGCATTAAAGAAGACTGTAGGTCAAGAAGTGCAAGGGAGAAAATTTTCATTTTTAATAATGTTGGAGGCTAAAGCATTTTCAAGTGAGAAACCGATTTCTGTAGAGCATCAAGGCAAAGGCAACATTCAGAAAATTGAATCTGGGGAATTTTTATGATTACTGACCATAAGTTCCAGGGGATTCATGGTGAGGGGTACTTCTGGGATTGAGAAAACATGAAAGATGGATCCACAAAGAGGATGGACACAGTTGTACAGAGCTGAGGAGTCCAGGCATGGATGATTGATGATGTCCTGGCAGTCTGGTCTTCATGTAGGGTTGATAAAGAGGTACAAAGTGCACAGTGAGATTCCTCTGGTCATTTCCAGATGAATAGCAAGGATGGAGATGTGAATGGTAGGGAAGAGAGAGGTGGAGAGGTTTGCTTCCATCTTGCAGAGGTACCAGTGTTTTTGGTCTGCCTGCCACCCCTGAATTTCTTTTATGTGAGAGAGAAACTCTTGTTTAGACATCTGTTATTTGGGGCTTTTCTAGGATATGTAACTGAACAAAATTGCACTTGATAAGGTTTTGAGGTTAGAACCAGAATTGAATCTATCAGGCTGTCGTACCATCCATGTTGAGCTCTGACTGGGACATGAATGAGCAGATGACAGTTCATAGATCCAGAACAAATTTACCTCAGCTTAGACTCAAGAGCTGAGAATTCCTTTCATGGAGACACTTGGAAAATTTTCAAATTAAGAAGCAAATCAGAGCCTTCAGAGAATGACCAGCTACAGCAAGCCACTGGAGCAATTATTTTGTTTCCCATATGGTTTAGCAGAAGGGGTAGATATTCGTTCTCTTGTACCTCTAATGGTATCACCCTGCTTCCACCACCAGTGTGAATTAGTGAATAGGTGATTAAACTGCAGCTTCTGTTCCTCAGGACTTCCTTCCTGAGCTGTTATGTTCAGCTAAGGTTGCTCCTGAGGAGTAACAAACACACAAACAACATCACAGGAGGAAAGATACCTAGCAGTGCTGGGTAATTGATAGATGAAGCCAGCAATCCTGGTATCTCAGCACAGTTGCTGCCTCTCAGCAGAAGTCACCCATCAGTGCATGACTGAAAGGGGCTGAGCACCCTCAGAGTCCTGCTCCCTGTCTTTGCTTCCAGATGCCTCACTAAAGACGGCAATCATTATCATGCCTGAGTGGCCCAGCCTCCCACATCTCAGGCGGGGCTGAATGCTTGATGGAGGCTTTAATCTTGGCCCTGATGAAGGACAGCATACATTTCAATTAAGATGTGGCCAGAAATCTCCCTTGAACAATGCCACAGAGGCAGTGAGGACAGAGGACCCAGTGTTAAGTGGCTTGGCTCAAGTCCTAGTTTATTCACCTCTAGATTTTGTGAGTCTGAAGAAGTCAGTTAGCTGCTTCAAGTCTCTGTTTTCCATGTGATGAAGGACCCAGACTCAATGGATACCTACTAAGAGCTAAAGGTTCTGCCAGGAGGGGGTCCAAGAAAGATACAGTCCCTGCATAAAAGGAGCTCATAGCTTAGTTAAAGTATTGGATATTTGTTGGATCTTATTTCCTCATAGAATTTTGAGGAAATTTAATTCAAGGTGTATATAAAAAGACAAGAGCTTAAAAGACTTACTAAATGTAAGCTGATGCTACAGCTCTTGAATATCTTGATCTGACAAATAACATTTAGTGGCAAGCTACATTTATTAGGGCTGTTCTAAAACTCGCCATGGTAGAGATTTCTAGTATTTACTCATATTTGGTTCTCCACTCCTCCCTGGCCAATGTGAGGATTAGAGTTTCCTATCCAGTAGAACTTGGGCCAGGCCATGTGCCTGGCTTTGACCAATGGGGTGTGATCAGAGGTGAGATGTATTATTTGGGGCCAAAGTACATAATTGTTTGTGTGACGTCTTTTTTAAGAAAAGATTTTTATTTATTTGACAGAGTGAGACACAGCGAAAGAGAAACACGAGCAGGGGAGTAGGAGAAGAAGAAGCAGGCTCCCTACTGAGCAGGGAGCCTGATGCGGTGTTCGATCCCCGGACCCTGGGATCATGACTTGAGCTGAAGGCAGACACTTAACAACTGAGCCACCCAGGCGCCCTGGTGTGACATCTTCATTAGTCTTGTCCTCTGTCTCAACAGTCAAAGATGCTTTCATTTCCAAGTGGTGCAACCCCAGGACATTGTGGTCTCTATAGCCTTGAACTGCCTTGGAGATGTGTAGGGGATCTTTCACATGGAAGAAGTACATTCCTATTGGTAGGAACCATTGAAATTTGGATGTTGTTTATCATCTCATTCTACAATAGATTAGATCTTGGTTGGATGAAAGGACTACACATAATTTGTCCTACTTGAAACTAAAATGCAATATTAGAAAGGTATAATTGGAATATCTAGTAACAAGATTAAAGCAACGATCAAAAACCTCTCAAAAAACAAGAGCCCAGGACCTGACGGATTCCCTGGAGAATTCTACCAAACTATTCTCCTGAAGCTGTTTCAAAAAACAAAATCAAGGAAAACTTCCAGACTCATTCTATGAAGCTAGCATTACCCTGATTCCCAAAGAAAGCAAAGACCCCGCCAAAAAAGGAGAATTTAAGACCAATATCCCTGATGAATATGGATGCCATGATTCTCAACAAGATCCTAGCTCCTAGGATCCAACAGTACGTTAAAATGATTATCCACCATGACCACGTGGGATTTATCCATGGGATGCAAGGGTGATTCAACATTTGCAAACGAATCATTGTGATGAACAAATCAATAAGAGCAGAGAGAAGAACCACATTGTCCTCTCAACTGATGCAAAAAAGCATTTGACAAGATACAGCATCCATTCCTGATTAAAATGCTTCAAAGCATAGGGATACAGGGAACATTCCTCAACTTCATAAAATCTATCTGTGAAAAACCCACAGTGAATATCATCCTCAATGGGGAAAAGCTTACAGTCTTCGCTTTGAGATCAGGAACACAACAAGAATGTCCACTCTCACAATTGTTGTTCAACATAGTACTAGAAGTCTGAGCAACAGCAATCGGACAACAAAAAGAGATAAAAGGTATTCAAATTGGCAATGAAGAAGTCAAACTCTCTCTCTTCACAGGTGACATGATAATTTATATGGAAAACCCAAGGACTCCACCCCCAAACTACTAGAACTCATACAGCAATTCAGTAATGTGGCAGGATATATAATCAATGTACAGGAATCCGTTGCTTTCTTATACACTAACAATGCAAATATAGAAAGGGAAATTAGAGAATTGATTCCTTTTACTATAGCACCAGGAACCATAAGATATCTGGGAATAAACCTAACCAAAGAGGTAAAGGATCTGTACTCAAGGAACTAAAGAACACTCATGAAGGAAATTGAAGAAGGCCCAAAAAGATGGAAGAGCATTCCATGCTCATGGATCGGAAGAATAAACATTGTAAAAATGTCTATGCTGCCTAAAGCAATCTATACTTTCAATGCCATCCTGATCAAAATTCCACCAGCATTTTTGAAAGAGCTGGAACAAACAATCCTAAAATTTGTATGGAACCAGAAGAGATCCTGAATTGCTAAAGAAAGGTTGAAAAAGAAAAACAAAACTGGGGCATCACGTTACCTGATTTCAAGCTTTACTACAAAGCTGTGATCACCAAGACAGCATGGTACTGGCACAAAAACAGACACACAGACCAGTGGAACAGAGTAGAGCCCAGATATGGACTCACAACTCTATGGTCAAATAATCTTTAACAGAGCAGGAAAAAATATGCAGTGGATAAAAGACAGTCTCTTCAATAGATGATGCTGGGAAAATTTCACAGCTATGTATAGATGAATGAAACTCTACCATTCTCTTACATTATACACAAAGATAAACTAAAAATGGATAAAAGACTTCAACATGAGGCAGGAATCTTTCAAAATCCTAGAGGAGAACATAGGCAGTAACCTCTTTGACATTGGCCACAGCAACTTCTTTCAAGATATGTCCCCAAAGGCAAAGGAAACGAAAATGAAAATGAACTTTGGAGACTTCTTCAAGATCAAAATCTTCTTCATAGCAAAGGAAACAGTCATAAAAACAAAGAGGCAATCCATGGAATTGGAGAAGATATTTGCAAATGACACTACAGACATAGGGCTGATATCCAAGATCTATAAAGAACTCCCCAAACTCAAAACACACAAAACAGAGAATCACATAAAAAATGGGCAGAAGACATGAACAGACACTTCTCCAAAGAAGACATACAAATAGCTAACAGACACATGAAAAAAATGTTCATCATCATTAGCCATCAGGGAGATTCAAATCAAAACCACATTGAGATACCACCTTACCCCAGTTAGAATGGCCAAAATGAACAGGACAGTAAACAAGTGTTGAAGAGGATGTGGAGATAGGGGAACCCTCACACTGTTGGTGGGAATGCAAGTTGGTGCAGACACTTTGGAAAACAGTGTGGAGATTCCTTAAGAAATTAAAAACAGAGCTACCCTATGACCCTGCAATTGGACTACTGGGTATTTACCCCAAAGATACAGATGTAGTGAAAGGAAGGGCCATCTGTACCGCAATGTTCATAGCAGCAATGGCCACGGCCGCCAAACTGTGGGAAGAACCAAGATGCCCTTCAATGGATGAATGGATAAATACAATGGAGTATTATGCCTCCATTAGAAAGAATGAATACCCATCTTTTGTACAACATGGATGGGGCTGGAAGGGATTATGCTGAGTGAAATAAACCAAGCAGAGAGATTCAATTATCATATGGTTTCACTCGCTTGTGGAGCATAAGGAATAACACAGTGGACATTGGAAGATGGAGAGAAGGAGTGATTTGGGGGAAATTGGAGGTAGAGACAAACCATGAGAGACTGTGGTCTCTGAAAAACAGAGTTTTGGAGGGGAGGGGGGTGAGGGTTTTGGTGAATTCGGTGGTGGGTATTAAGGAGGGTATGTATTGCATGGAGCACTGAGTGTGGTGCATAAACAATGAATTATGGGTCACTGAAAAAAATAAAATTTTTAAAAATTAGACTATTTATCTACATGAGATGTCTGATCTTTTGTCTGCAGCCTGTGGTCAGTGCCATATCTCAGATTCTGAAGGGATTCCTTTTTTCTTGGTTCTTGGGTTAGCCAAGTGTAAAGCATCACATTTCTAGAGTTAGGTCATCAAAGGTTTAAATCCCGGCTTTGCCATGTGTTCATTCTATGACCTTGCACAACTGACCAATCACCATAAATCTCTGAATCCCTATTTCCTCTAAATAGGGATTTCCACTAAATTTCCACTAAAAAATGGGGATACTCACAGCTCTTACCAGTCAGGGTTGAGGTGGGGATTAAATGAGATGATACCCATAAAGCATTTAGCAGATGATTAAAACTGATTTTTACTATTATTTATCTTTTTATTATTATTTCCCACTTGATGAAAGCAAGTTCTAAACAAAATGTAAATTTCTCCTTTTCTTGTAGTTACCTGTGTGCCTGGCTTTTCTATTTCTATAGACACACATAAATTCCCAGAAGAAAGAGGTTCTAGCTAGAACTTATCAGGTAATCCTTGGACAGGCACTGCTGCTTGTTTTCATGTGCTGCTGTAGGTGAAGGAAACTGAACTGTGCATGAGATAAGGACATTTGTTATTATGGTTATTATTTAAAATCTGCACAGTGTTGTTACTGTGACTTCTGCAGTTACTTTCTTAGATCTGGACAGAAAGCCATGGAGTCAGAGGGTCTATGCTACCTAAGGCCAGCAAGCAGAGAAAAAACTGAATTAAAAGTTGGAGCTGATAAATGAGCAGGTATATATGCATTATAAGCATGATTGCCTTGACTCTTGCTCAGGACACTTTGATTTACTCCCTAGTTACTGAAATAGCTTCCCAGTCTCCCTCTCTTTTCTCCAGTCTTTTCCTTTCTTTTTTTTTTTTTGTTTCATTTTTATTTTTATTTATTTGACAGAGAGAGGGATCACAAGTAGTCAGAGAGGCAGGCAGAGAGAGAAAGGGGAAAGCAGGCTCCCTGCTGAGCAGAGAGCTCAATGTGAGGCTTGATCCCAGGACCCTAAGATCATAACTTGAGCCTAAGGCAGAGGCTTAACCCACTGAGCCACCCAGCTGCCCCTCTCCAGTCTTTTCAATCTAGTACATTCTAAATCTACAATGCAAAACTGATTATGTTATCCCTCTCTTTAAAGATCTACAATGATGCCCCCATTATCCTCAGGATAGAGTCCAATCTTCTTAATACAGTAAGGCCCTCTCTGATTTGTTGTATCACTTTCTGTCTTCTCTCACCTTTTCCATCAGGAAGCCTCACTGAATTACTTCCAAGAGCTTAAATTTATCTTGGCTCTCTTACCTCAACTTTCCTGTCAACAACTGTTCGTCTCTGCTCTAGGTTCCTTCTCTCCCTGTCTCTCCTCAAGGTTGCTTGGCTAACTGACTTACTGTTAGCTTAAATGTCACTTACATCAGTGCTTCTTAAAATTTAAGGTGCATACAGATGATGTAATAATATTATTACAGTAGAGGTTCTGAGGCAGTAGGTCTGAGTAAGGCCAGTATTTTGCATTTCTAACATGATCTTAGGTGATGTTTCTATTGCTGGTTGGCCCATGAAGCACACTTTGAGTAGCAGAAGTGCATGATTTCTGTGTTGTTTGTTATGCTCCGCAAATAAGTGAAACCATAACAAATAACACGGAGGATATGGGGAGATGGAGAGGAGAAGGGAGTTGAGGGAAATTGGGGGGGAGATGAACCATGAGAGACTATGGACTCGGAAAACAACCTGAGGGTTTTGAAGGGGCAGGGATTGGGAGGTTGGGGGAGCCAGGTGGTGGGTATTATGGAGGGCACGCATTGCATGGAGCACTGGGTGTGGTGTAAAACTATGAATTCTGTTATGCTGAAAAGAAATGAAATTAAAAAAAAACAGTACCAAACAAAAAAAAAGTGCATGATTTCCACTAAATATGGACTATGTGGTGTTCCACTGTGCTTTTATAGAAATCTGGCCAGCTCTGTCTTCTGTATCATATTGCACTATATTTGCATATTTACATTTATAAATTTCCCTCAACATCAAGCTAGAACAATGCCTAGATTTGTCATGCTATTTTACCAGTGTATCCCAAGTGCCTGGTATGTACCTGACACATGGTGATATACCAATAAGTATTTGCTGAATGAGTGATTGACAAAGGATGTTCAAGAAGCCTCCCTCACCTCAAAAATGATGATTGTTAATTGTGTCTATTTGAGGACCAACATTGTGCCTTCTTGTAGTAAACAAGAAGAGGTAATTCCCAAGATATCTCTTCAACAAAGGACTTAGGATCAAGACAGGGTAAATGTCTTGGCCAGTTTGGCTTGATGTGAACAACTCTGATGGGCAAAATTTGCTCTGGCATACTGTGCCTGGTTGACTGCTGTTCTGCTGGATCAGCATTGAAGTGCACCTTCTTCCTCTGCTAAATCCTGCTTCCCCCATCTTCCTTGGACAGGTTATGATTTTTACTAAATGTTTTGCAGTCCAAGCTCTATGTTCAGTGTCTTCCTTTGGTTAATACAACCTTCTCCACTTCATCCTCTTATCCTCACCATCGCTTGTCACAGTGTCTGACACATTATAACTAATAATCTTTCAATTAAATTTAGCAAAAAACTGAGTTCCTATCATGTGCTAGGTATTGTCCTAAGTGTTTGGAATACATCAGCCAACAAAAGAGACAATAGTCTGACCTCAAGATTTTACACTTTTGAAATATTAGACGATGAACAAGAAAATCTACATTATTTCTATATTTAGTACGTTATAGGAGAGTAAGTACTACAAGGAAATAAGTGTGGGGTCTGGGATTTGGAATGTTGGTAGTGAAAAATATGAGGGATTGCAGTTTTATACATTAAAATAGCATGGTTTGGATGCCCACATTCAGAAAGTAATAGCTGCTCAGGGCTTGAAGGAAGTGATTTAATTGTACATTTCTTCTGCTTTATGAATTACTCACCAATCAAACCCTCACAGTTATTAAATTCTATTGTATTTATATATCTTATATTTTTGTATGCACAGAATACTCAAAGAACATTTGGAAAGGTACTCAACAGACACATAATGTTGACGGCTTCGGAAAAGAAGCAGATAGCTAAAAAAAAAAAAAAATGATGGGGAAGAGTTGTGAGGTCTTGATATATTTCTTATGGATATAGATACAATTAGCATTAAAATTCAAAGAATCCATTTCGAGTTTATCTTTGTGTACCATGTAAGAGAATGGTCGAGTTTCATTTTTCTACATATAGCTGTCCAATTGTCCCAGCACCATTTATTGAAGAGACTGTCTTTTTTCCATTGTATATTTTTTCCTGCTTTGTCGAAGATTATTTGACCATAGAGTTGAGGGTCCATATCTGGACTCTCTACTCTGTTCCACTGGTCTATGTGTCCAAACTGTGGAAAGAACCAAGATGCCCTTCCACGGATGAATGGATAAGGAAGATGTGGTCCATATACACTATGGAGTATTATGCCTCCATCAGAAAGGATGAATACCCAACTTTTGTAACAACATGGATGGGACTGGAAGAGATTATGCTGAGTGAAATAAGTCAAGCAGAGAGAGTTAATTATCATATAGTTTCACTTATTTGTGGAGCATAACAAATAACACGGAGGACATGGGGAGATGGAGAGGAGAAGGGAGTTGAGGGAAATTGGAAGGGGAGGTGAACCATGAGAGACTATGGACTCTGAAAAATAACCTGCGGGTTTTGAAGGGGGCGGGGGGTGGGAGGTTAGGGGAGTCTGGTGGTGGGTTTTAGGGAGAGCACGTATTGCATGGAGCACTGGGTGTAGTGCAAAAACAATGAATACTGTTATGCTGAAAAGAAATAAAAATAAGTTTAAAAAAATTCAAAGAATCCTAGTGGAATTTCCTGAATGCAGGGCACTCATACTCATAACAGGTTCCTAGAATCCTATTCATTTTTTTTCTTTTTCTTTTCTTTTTTTTTTTTTTTAAAGACAGAGATCACAAATAGGCAGAGAGGCAGGCAGAGAGAGAGAGAGGAGGAAGCAGACTCCCCACTGAGCAGAGAGCCCGATGCGGGGCTCGATCCCAGGACTCTGGGATCATGACCTGAGCCGAAGGCAGAGGCTCTAACCCACTGAGCCACCCAGGTGCCCCCCCCTAGAATCCTATTCAATATAAGTTTAAGGATTTGAATATAGGACGATCATGGACAATTACCAGACCTTTTTCTTTTCTCCTAAATATTGCCATAATCTGACGAAGTCTTGGTCCTGATTTTTCTGCACCAAAGCCTTTCTTGCTCTTCCAGAATCTGAGTGCAGTCCTCAATTTTCCCCTTTTATCTGTAATGAGAAACCCATCCAAAATAACTCCTTATGACCTTTTAAATTGTTTGTGTTTTCAGCAAATTGAATGGAGATAATAAAAATCTATCTTGCAAATCTTCTGTATGTATTCAGTGAGTTAATTCATGTCAAAGCACTTCATAAATTACAGACAGCTATAAGGATAAAGACTTTACAATAAAGTTGTAGGGACCATCATCTTTTCCTCCTTGAGGAAGTGAGGAAGGAACAGGAGAAAGAGAGGAAGTCAGACTGGGTCTCTATTCTCTAGCTCCCAACCACTCTCTGGGGCACAATGCAGAGCCCCTGGACCCAGCAGTGCATCTGAGGCAGGGAAACTTTCTTGAAGAATATAGAACTGACTGTTTATTCACAGGAAAAAGGGAGACCTGACTGGGAAAAAGAATCCAGTTTCTCCATAAGCAATTGTCTTCCTGTAATGCTCCTTTCTTCTTTTTCATTCTTCAGCCAGCTTTCTGAAATATTTCTCTTTATTGGGCAATAGGCAAGGGGCACATTGTGGTCTCCTTGGTGAGGCAGAAAGATGGTCCTCAAAACTCAATGCAATTCCATTGAAGTCTTCAAACCTATTTGATACGCATGTCTGTTCATCTCAGGAATGTTATACGTGTGCAGAATGGCATGGTTTCAGTTGTGTGAAGGACTCTTATGTGGAAGGAAAATCAGGTTTGTTGTGTGTAGCCCTCAAGGGCAGGAAAAGAATCAATGGGTTAAAGTTTATTGAGATCAGTTCAGATCAATATTGGAGTACTGGGGGCTACAAAGCTCTAAGACTACAAAGATCAAAGCAACATATGCTCTGTTCTCCAGGAACTCAGAATAGAGTAGGGGAAATGAACATTAGACAAATACATACAAAATAATATGGCGATTGAAATACTACAGTGTTATATAAAGTTCCTGTGCACATCTCAGTAAGAATACTTAAAATATAAAATGTTATATTCTACCTTCTGAATTTTATGGGCACTCTGGATTTCCGGAATCCCAATTTTTACCATGTCCATCATTATCTTTCTGGTCTAGGACACTACAATAGCTCTCCAGGATTATCAGGGTAGCTTGCTGACTCCCAAAGTCTTGCCCAGGAAATCTGTTTTCTACATAGCAGCCAAAGGGATCCGCTAAAACACAAGGTAGGAATTTCATAGCCATATCAGTGTACCTGATACAGATTAATGCCACTTACTGGACAAAATATATTAAACAATTGTTTTTTAAAATACTTAAGTATAAATAGAAAATGCATTATTTTTAATCTTATTAATAGTTTTGTTTAGTTATATGTTGAAATGATAGCATTTTATTTTATTTTCAAAAATTTTATTCCAATATAGTTAACACACCGTGTTATATTAGTTTAAGGTGTATAACATGATGATTCAACAATTCTATATATCCTTCAGTGCTCATCAAGTGTACTCTTTTTTTAAAGATTTTTAGAAATGTATTTATTTGGCAGAGAGAGAGCGCGAGGGCTCAAGCGGGGGAAGCAGCAGAGGGAGAGGGAGGAAGAAGCAGGCTTGATCCCAGGACCTTGGGATCACGACCTGAGCCAAAGACAGATGCTTAACTGACTGAGCCACCCAGGTGGCCCAAGATAAGTGTACTCTTAATCTTCTTCACCTTTCACCCATCCCCCACACACCTCCTCTCTGGTAACCACCAGTGTGTTCTCTGCATTTAACAGTTTGTATGTTTGTTTGTTTGTTAAATTACACATATGAATGAAATCATGTGGCATTTATCCCTATCTGACTTGTTTCATTTAGCATTTTACCTTCTACATCCATCCCTGTTGTTGCAAATGGTTAAGATCTCATTCTTTTTTATGGCTGAATGATACCCCATTGTGTGTGTATGTGTCATATCTTCTTTATCCATCCATCTATTGGTGGACACTTGGATTGCTTCAGTATCTTGGCTATTGTAAATAATGCTGCAATAAACATAAGGGTGCATGTATCTTTTCAAATTAGTGTTTTTTTTCTTTGGGTACATACTCGGGAGTAAAATTACTGGATTACATGAAATTTCTTTTTAAATTTTTTTTAAATTTTATTGCCAGTATAGTTAACATGCAGTGATATTAGTTTCTTGTCTACAATGTAATGTTTCAACAATTCTATACATTATTCAGTGCTCCATACTGTTTTCCACAGTGACTGCACAAATTTACATTTTCACAAACAGTGCACAGGGGTTCCCTTTTTCTCCAAATTCTTGCCTACACTAGCCACTGGAAATTTAAAGGGGAATCCTTGGAGAAAAAGAACAGAAGGAATACGAACCAAAATCAGACTATAAACTCATGCTAAGTCCTTGGATGTCAAGTATGATTGTATGGAGAACATCCCCAAGAAACTAATAGAAAATACAGACAAAAAAAAACAAGGAAACACCTAATCTGGAAAGAGAGAGCTACATGAGGTCTGACCTATGGGTGCTCTGGGTTTTGTTTTCATTGAGTGCATGCCCCAACTCTGAACAGCTCTGGTGACAAAAAGCTGAAGCTTCACAGGTCTGAAGTCTCAGAAGACAAAGCCCTAAACTAGCAGCACAGCTGAAAATTCTGAGGGATTCCTGGCAAGCAAGAAACTGCCAAAGAGGTGAGCCCCATCCTGTCCAACCTTTGGATGAATGCCAAGTTCCACATTCCCCCCTTATTTTCAGCACTTGTCTTGCTATTTCTTACCCTAGATACTTTGCTCAAGCCTTCTATTCCTTCACAAAAAAACATTTTTAAAAAGATTTTAAAAATTTATCTAACAGAGAAAGACACAGTGAGAGAAAGAACACAAGCAGGGGAAGGGGGAGAGGGAGAAGCAGGCTTCCTGCCAAGCAGGTAACCCAATGTGGGGCTCAATCCCAGGACCCTGGGATCATGACCTGAGCCAAAGGCAGCCGCTTAATGACTGAGCCACTCAAGTGCCCCCAAAACACATCTATACTTACGTTTCGAAACCTTACTCCTTAAAAAATTTCCTCTAGATTGTGAGCTACATGAAGGTAGGACTGTATCTATTATGTTAACTGCTGATGCTCTAGTGCATCTTAGGAGCCTTCCACACAGTGATAATGATGATGACGATGATGACAATGATGATGATGATGATGAAGGTGATAGTATAGGCACAATATATATTTATTGAATAAATGATGTATTGAGAATATTCATGATAACCCTACGTCTTGCAGTAAGATTTTGGTGGACATTCTTTATAAACCTCAACACCAGGGATCCATAATTCAGGGACAGAAGGTAGGTAAGATGGTATAAGAACACTGATTTTAAATAAAGAGTACCTTTTACAAGGTGTGTCTGAAGCCATGTGGATGGGATGAGGATGGTCTTGTGGAACTGGGGACCTTAAATAAGTCTTCAGTGAGGTACAGGGTTTAGAAAAATGATGCATCAGGAGGTAGAGTCTGAGACCCATTCTCAGAAGTGGGAGTGAGGTGTGGAGCACCACACAGCAGTGATCCTAACTGTAATATTAGAAAACCTGGAGGGACACCATCAACGGTCTTATGTTCTCCCAGTCATTTGCTATGAATAATCTTACAGAATATATGAATGATGCACTTTATTTTTTATTTTATTTTTATTTCTTTTAGATTTTGTAATTTTATATTCCTGAAAAAGAACCCTTTATTTCCATGACTTTTTAAAAAAAA
>PISX010035229.1:0-13152 GCA_004024625.1 Mellivora capensis
GGGAGACAAACCATAAGTGACTCTTAATCTCACAAAACAAACTGAGGGTTGCTGGGGGGAGGGGGTCGGGAAAGGGGGGTGGGGTAATGGACATTGGGGAGGGTATGTGCTATGGTTAGTGCTGTGAAGTGTGTAAACCTGGCGATTCACAGACATGTACCCCTGGGGATAAAAATATGTTTATAAAAAATAAAAATTAGAAAAAAAAAAGAAATCCCAAGGGGTAAAGGTAAGAACAATAATGATAAACTTACTAGTTATTCAAAAGTATGGGAGATTTAAAACAGTAATGCTAAGTTTTTCAAGTCCCCCAAATGACAAAAGTCTAATCCATTTCTTTCCGCATGCACACAGTGTATGTCCTATTATACCGTTGGTCCACTTTGAACATGTTGATGAGAATACTGATATTTGACATCTGACATAATGAATCATTTCCAATTCTCAGTTGGGACACACATCCTAATTCAGACTCCAGGTTTGTGGTACTGATAGTGACCCTCTGCTTGGGTTTTCAGATGTGTGAAGAAACAGGGCATTTTAGCAGACCCATAGGAATCCAAATGTTTGCCAGAGTTTAACATGCCGTAGGAATACCAGTTCTTGGGTTAATATATTAACAAAATTGTTGTTGGGACCTGACTGGTTTTTTTCTCATTGCTCATTCTTTAAAATTGTGACTGTAATCCAACAAAGATGACAATCTGCTTCTGAGGTTGCAATGCTGTTTTCATCAATAATTTCATAATCCTGTCTCACACAATTTGAGACAGGAATCCATCAAAATCCTGGAGGAAAACATAGGCAGTAATCTCATTGACATTAGCCACAGCAACTTCTTTCAAGACACATCTCCAAAGGCAAGGGAAACAAAAGTGAAAATGAACTTATGGGACTTCATCAAGATAAACATCTTCTGCACAGCAAAGGAAACAGTCAACAAAACAAAGAGGCAAGCCACGGAAAGGGAGAAGATATTTGCAACACCGCAGACAAAGGGCTGATACTGAAGATCTATAAAGAACTTCTCAAACTCAGCACCCAAAAAACAAATAATCAACTCAAAAAATGGGCAGAAGACATGGACACTTCTCCAAAGAAGACATACAATTGTCTAACAGACATATGAAAATATGTTCATCATCATTTGCTATTAGAGAAACCCAAATCAAAATCACATTGAGATACCACCTTATACCAGCTAGAATGGCAAAAACTGACAAGGGAGAAACAACAAATGTTGGAGAGGCTGTGGAAAAAGGGGAACCCTCTTATACTCTTGGTGGGAATGCACTTTGGTGTAGCCACTTTGGAAAACAGTGTGGAGGCTCCTCAAAAAGTTAAAAATAGAGCTACCCTATGACCAAGCAATTGCACTACTGGATATTTACCCCAAAGATACAGATGTAGTAAAAAGAAGGGCCATATGCACCCTCAATGTTCATAGCAGCAATGTCCACAATAGTGAAACTGTGGAAAGAGCAGATGCCTTTTCACAGACGAATGGATAAAGAATATGTGGTCCATATATACAATGGAATATCACTCAGCCATCAGAAAGGAGGAATACCAGCTCTTGCATCAATATGGATGGGACTGGAGAGTATGCTGAGTGAAATAGTCAAGCAGAGAAAGTCAATTATTATATGGTTTTACCTATTTGTGGCACATAAAGAATAGCATGGAGGACATCAGGAGAAGGAAGAGAAAAATGAAGGGAGTGGAAATCAGAGGGGGAGAAGAACCATGAGAGACTATGGACTCTGAGAAACAAACTGAGGTTTTTAGAGGGGAGTGAGGTAAGGAAATGGATTAGTCTGGTGATGGGTATTGAGGAGGGCATGGATTGCATGGAGCACTGGGTGTTATATGCAAACAATGAATCTTGGAGTACTACATCAAAAACTAATGATGTACTGTATGTACTAACATAATAAAAAATAGTTCCATAATCCTCCAATTTTATATTTACTTAATTGTATAATGATTGCATTCTTCAAAAGTTATCTGCCCAGCTTTAAAATAAGTAATTGCACTTCTGAAGGTATAGTCATGCTCCTTGCCTTTTTTTTTCTTGAATTTCAAGTTCAATGTATTTCCATGTTTTGTCACAACTATAAGAAAGCATCATTGTACGAACAGCAAGCACTCCAACAAGCTGGGCTTCTTGGTCTTGCAATTCCCCAAAGTCCCTGATATGAGGAAGCACCTCCATAAATCTCATTCTCAAGTTTCCCATCTGACAGCATAAAAATAAACGGCAACTGCCTATGCTGCTTTTGCTGCTTCCAAATATCTCATAAATTGGCGATGTCTGTAGGGACTGGCTTGGAGAAGAGTCACAACTGGAATCACTTGCTGCATCACATCACACAATGGACTTGCCCACAAGAGGTCATGGTCCCAGCCTTTGCAGGATGAGGCAATGGTGGTCTGGCACAGCAGTCTGTGCTACCGATTGCGATCAAGTGTCAGGCTGCTCTTCCCCCATTCACCGCAGGTGCCCCATTGGCAAGTAAACTCGTCTTTTCCATGTGTAGACCAAACTTCTCAGATTCATGATGCGCATATAGTTAAGACTAAACAGCTCATGTATGTCAGATAATTACACATGTCTGTGAGCATGCTTGTGTAAGAATCTATACTCGTGCCATTGTAAAACATTTAGAGTTCCCAGAGCCTAGTCAAGGAGGTTGTCCTGCAACCGCAACTTCTAGACTCTATCCTCTTATTCATTCAACACATATTTAGTGAGAACATATCATGTTTAAATGCCTCAATTCACCTTCTACTTGTTGAGCTTTTAATTGTCAACCCCAATCTCTTTGAGGTGACAGTACAATAGGACAGAGGGGTTTATTTTCAAATGGTCTTAGCAGAAATTGGTGTAGCAATTAGCCTCTCTAGGAGAATCCCCTGCTATTTCCTCAGTTTGCTAACTTCTGTGCACTGGAATGGAGATGGCTGCCAAGTGCAGCATTCTTTTTGGAAAAAAAATAAACCCTAGTTTAAAATCCTCTACATAATCATATTCTGCTTCACTTGGCAAAACTCTTAGCTCCTTTGATTGAGACATCAATTTCTCTTTTTCTAAACTCTCACATAGTAAATCATGCATGTTTCTAAATCCGTCTTGAAATATTATATTTACTGTGTATGTTCTACCATAGGTAGAACTTTTATAATGCTTTACCAAAATGCTTTGTGACCTGCCTGCATTTGGCTGTCTGCAATCTGCCTTTTAGTCCACATCTGCTTACTGCTAAGCAGCTTGCCTTTGCTGTAACTTTGTGTTAAACAAGACAAGTTATTATCGTGTTTGCTATTTGCTGCCATTTGCAATTGTCATCTTTTAAGACATGCTGTCTCCCTAGACCATTTTTGAGCATTTGCATGACATTAAAAGAAATGACTGCAAAAAAAAAATTGCTTAAATGCTATGCCTGGTTGTGGTTTTAAGTGAAACATCTGGCTCATTCAAATCACCCTTTCTTCTGAGGTGATTTTCTTTGCATGACTGACAAAGTCAGGAGGTTTGGTCAGGTGTCTTTTCCCAAGACTTACTGGAAAAAGGGAATTCTTCCTCCCGGTACCGGGTTTCTGGCCTCCTTGAAGCTCTTGGGCAGAAATACAGGCACCTCATATTATTCTCCTCAACCTGTCTTGGTCTATGGGTAGCTTCAACAAGAAAAGTCTCTGAAGGTCCTTCAAAAGGAAGTCCAGAGGAGGGTCACCCAGGAGGCATAGCGGAGAGAAGTGAAGCCTGGGGAAAACTTGGCTGTCATCTATAAAACTGTGTGAAGGAACTGGGCTTATTCTGGCTGATTTCAAAGTGTGGAACAGAGTCTAGGTATGAAGAATAAGATTTTCACTTCCACAAAGTCATTAACTGCTCCTACTTTAGGTCTCAGTTGAAAAACACTTCCTCAGCGAGGCTTTCTCTGCTACCCCTACATACTATAGTAGATCACCTTCCCTTGATAATCATGGGAATTATCACCCTGCTTACTTCCTCAAAACAGTTATGAGATAGTGAGGTCTTCTTTTCTTTCTCTTCCTTCCTTCCCTTCCTTCTTTCCTGCCTTCCTGCCTGCCTGCCTGCCTTCCTCTTTTCCTCTCTCTTTCTTTCTCTCCCTCCCCACCCTCTCCCTGTCTCTGTATCTTTTATTGTTCTCCCGAGCAGAAAATGAGCTCCATGTCAACAGGTACCCCTTCCATTTTGTTCACGCAAATGTCTCCAGAATAGGGCTGGCTACATAATATGTAGGGACCAGAGCAAAATAAATACGTAGAGTGCTTTGTTCAAAAAGCAGGAAAGAAGTGCTATTAAATGTACTAAGGTATCAAACTTTTTCTTTCTTGGCTAGTCTCTCTTTCAGCTTAGCATTTTGCTTTTTATTTGCTATTTAATGACATTCTAAGTTAAGAAAAAAATCAAAATTGTAAATTATTAGTATGGATTTACCATTCATCTTTATATTGTGCAATGCCAGTTTTAAATGCATTTAACTCATATGTAGTATCACAAAAATTACACAATTCATATTTCTTGGCTTATACATGCATATTTATTTCATTCTTACCATAACAGTAGAAATGCTACACAAAACCAACTCAACAGTCCTTATTTAATTTTTTGATACATTATACTGACACTCTGTACCTTCAGCTTACTAATAAGTAAGGAAGACTGAAAAGGAGAGGAACTATGCATTGCCTGTATTTCCCTTTCCTTCTGTGTCATCATTTTAGCATTAAGTGGTTCGCTAATGCAGAGAAATAACCTATATAAGAAAGCATGTGACCATCAGTAGATGAATGGTTAGGAAGATGTGGTACATACATACAATGGAATATTGCTCAGCCATAAGAAAGAATGAGATCTTGCTATTTGCAACATATGGTATATGTAGAGGGTACAAAGCTAAGCAAAATAAGTCAGAGAAAGACAAATACCATATGATTTAACTCATATGTGGAATTTAAGAAAAAATAAACAAACAAACAAACTAAAAAAAACCAGAGTCTTAAATACAGAGAAGAAACTGGTGGTTGCCAAGGGGTGGGAGTGGGGATGGAGGTGGGGGTGGGGGTGGGGGTGGGGGTGGTGGGTGGGTGGGTGAAACAGATAAAGGGGATTAAGAGTACTGAGTAATAACCACTGAGAAATGTTGAATCATTATATTGTACACTTTAAACTAATATAAAACTGAAAGGGTTCCTTGGTCCTTGTTCTGGTTAGAACAAAGAGCACAGCCTCTAGGATGTCAACACCTCCCTCTTTCCCACCTTACTCAGTAGCAGCAGTCACATGCTTTCTTTGTACTTGTTTTGAGTCTCCCTGGATGGTCCCGCATTATAGCAGCCATGGAAATTCTGTGCTCAGGGAGCAGCCCAAACACTATATGTGAATGGGAAGACAAAAAGCTATTACTATCTCCTTTACTCATGTGAATGTTCCATCATCCAAACGGACTTCACTTACAAAACATAAGTTCAGTGGAAATACTCAGAATTGCCGCACCAGAGCAAAAAAAACCAAATGTGGGGCCATTTGATTGCATGCGTCTGTGCCCATGAAGCCAGCCCCGGCCAATGTCCCACTATACTGGAGCACACTGAGCACAGAGGATAAGCACATCCATTCCTGTTGAACAGCCCAGAAAGAGAAAAAAAGAGGTAGAGAGGGTGTTGCAGCTGTAGTTCGTACTAGTGCTCCTGTTCCTAAGCCTACTTAGACCTCTTCTTGTAGAGTTTAGTGAAATATCCCTACCTCCTTATAGTAAATCTCCCCTGATCTAGTTCAGAAAGTATCAGGTTTTTGCAGCTTCCTGACAAAGAAATTCATTGTGTGTCCTGGCCCACTCATGACTCACTCTCCAGTCATACCAGTCCTCTGTACATGCCATGATTTTTCACATTTTCATGTTTTTGCCCATCATAGCCATTCATAGTTGCTCAAATGTCATTGTACCGAAAAAGACTGTTGACATTTCTGTCTCTGAGATCTCCTCCCAGACAGGATGAAGATTTGTTCTCTTTTGCATTTCTGTTGCCTGGAACCTAATACAGTACTTGGTCCTTAGAAGATCCTCACTGTCTATTGCCTGAGAGTTAGTTGATGATTACCAAATGACATCTGTGGTTAGGCCTGGGAAATGCTGTGTTAGGACTCTTTTCAGAATACCTCAGTTACAAATTGGTTACCACTCCCCAGCCCTTGTGCTTTTTTGTTCAAAGATGATTCTTCGTTGAAAGCTCTTTTAGCTGATTGTGGGAATTATGCAAGACAGTGGTGGTAGAAGGGAGTGTGGACAATTAAAAAAGGCATATTGAAGTAGTCTTGGAGATAAGCCATTCAAAAAATCATCTGAGCTCAGCTGTGCCTAGAGTACTTTTAGAACAAGCTAATTATGAAGTTATAGACCACAGAACACTGGCTGTGACACCCACATTCATTCTTGAAAAATATGACTCAGTTGTAAGTCCTGCACATACACAGGAGTAGGAATCTGAGGGGGAAAGAAATATCTATCTCTTGCAGATGCCATTCACAAAGATCCCCAGACAGTCTCCTAAGCAGACTACATTGTTCTTGTCTGGTCTGATCCCACTGGGAAACAGTCCAGGTTCTTAAATATTTTTACTAAACATATCAGTCTACCTCTTTAGGCATGGTGTTTCTGCAGGAGTCTCTCCCAGTGGGATGTTGTTTATCATTTATTTCTCATCCCAAGTGAGAATTGCTATAGAAATAAATTCTGCTTTCATTCAGTACACAGATTTGTTAAAATTATAACTGAAATGTAACAGATATTATCATGATTTTGCAAAAAAAAAAAAAGGCCTTACTCTCACAAGATGGGAATCCTAATGAATGAGTGACACATTGGTTAAGGTTTTTTTTCTTGTTGTTTTCAAGAGTTGGCTAGGGGAATGGGATATTAGATCATGTGGGGACTAGGAAGACTCAAGCAGAAAAGACAAAAGATAAAAATTCTACTTGAGACAGAAGCAAACTCTGGAATGTCTATCTTCTATGCTTGCTTCATCATTGCACACAGAAAGTGATTCCCTACTGAGTGGCCAGACAGGCAGGTGAGAGTGGCTTATATACACCTGGTGAGTGAAAGTGCCCCATCATGCTAGAAGATCTAAGGGCTATGAAGTCCAGATAAGGAAGTGGGAGAAGAGTATCAGATGTCCTCCCCCTCCCCAACAGACAAATGCAGTGGGGGAATCAGTCCCATTATGTTTAGTTCTGTGGTCTAATAGTTAGTATTAAAATTATTACTCCGACTGTGAGCTAGTCAAATCACTGGGTCGTCTTTCATTAGTTCTGGTCATTCAGCTCTCCATTATACCATTCTGTCTCTGACTGAATGAGTCCTTGTCAAATAATGGTTAAATCTTCCACTGTTCCCCCAAATACTGAGCACAAGCTAGGTATAGATCATTTGCCAACACCAGCAGTCATGTGAAACTCACTAATTGGGCACATGTCTCCTGAGAATACAAACATGCCTATAGCCAAAGGGGTGGCTGTGCCTCCCAACACCTTCAGAACACGCAATAATTCCACTGCTCAAAAAAAAAGAACTAGAAAAAAAAAGCATTGAACTGTACACATTAAAAAAATAAGAAAAAAAAAAACAACCAACAGAGGAGACTTGGCTGAAGGCAAGATTGCTTTTCGGAAGGGAAACTCTTTTCCCAGGGTGCACTATGCAGACAAAACTTACTGCATCCCTTCTGAAAATGTGTCTGGAGCAGTCTTCCAAGATGATTAATAGAGCAAGTATTTTTCATAAGGATCTGACCTTTGAGAGCACAAGCAGACAAAAGGCACAAATGGCCGGAGATGGGTGGAGAACTGCAGGCTCACAGAATACCCGTGTCCACACATCCACCACTCATCAGGGCCTATGACACACTGTGATGTCCCTAAGGTGGAAGTCCCTAGGGCCATGATGCCTTTGAAAGGCTTTTTGTGAAATTGTAAGGGCCTTTACCTGAGGAAGATTTTCTTTCAAATGATGGGATGATATATTTTAAGTGTAGGAACTATAAAGATAAATTTAGCCAGAAGATTCTTGTACCAAGCTTTCAGCTCTGAGCAATGGGCACAAGTTTAGAAAAAAATTCCCAAATAATGTGTATGTTTCATTGGAGATGGAAGGAAAAATAGGGTAGCTATTTTGGGTAAAGAAAAATCAGTATTTGTGAGGACCTATTTTTAAATCTTTGTAACAATACTCTTAACAATGTTTGTGTTCCTACTTTACAGATAGGCAAACTGGACCTTGAAGAACTTGGTAAGATCATGGCAGTAGAAAGATGTGGAGATTCAAAGCCAGTTAGGTCTAATTCCAAACCTCACTCTCATTCCACAAACCAAGCTATGTCAGGCTGGAAGATGAAGGATTAAGTAGATAGACTTGGCAAAAATTCCCCTGCTTAAAAAGATACACCTGAGGGGCACCTGGGTGACTCAGTCAGTTAAGAGTCTGACTCTTGATTTTGGCTCAGGTCATAATCTCAGCATTGTCATGGGGTAGAGCCCTACATAGGGCTCCATGCTCAGTGGGGGGTCTGCTTGAGAGTCTCTCTTTCTCCCTCTCCGTCTGTCCCTCCCCCCATACTCGCTCTCTCTTTCTCTCTTTCTCTTTCCCCCCTCTCAAATAAATAAATAAATCTTTAATTTTTTTTTTCTTTAAAAGCATATGTGTGCTGAGGGTCTCTGCTGGTTGGTAAGTTGGTCAGTTTAAGCAGTGCTGAATTTTCTTGTACTCAATTGTATTAATGGCTTCTTTATTTCCTGCTTCTCTTACCTTTTAGTTTTTCAATAATTTTCATTTACTTATACTTGGCTTATCTGTTGGCTTAAATTTTTTTATTGAGTAACATCTCACCAAGTATGGTGCCACAGAGTATGCAATGGTTGTCTTAGCTTGGCTTCCCCTACAACTGAGACTGAGACTAAGGCTTGCATGTGGATGGTTTATTTGGGAAGTGATGTTAGAGAGCAGAAGTGAGGGACTAGGAAGAGTGACACAGGGAAGAGGAAAGCCAATATAAGGCTACATTATAGAACTGGTCATCAGTGCAGGTGGCTAGTGCCCAGTCTTGTTGGCACCTTCTGAGGAGTGTATAGAGGAATCAGAGGGAGAAGCACTTATCCTTGTCTCCTAGCCTGCTTTGGTTGGGAGTCACCCCATGGAGCATGAACACTTTCATACTTCTGGGCTGTACATTTGTGATTGTCAAGTAGGCTCCTGCTGCACCTCACCCAGGGGAGTAAGGGAAGCCCTTAGGCAGGAAGCAGAGGCGTTTGGTGCAGGCTTGAGGTGTATACTGTCAATGGAGAGCAGTTTGAAATCTTTTGGAACTCTGCCACAGCCGTGAGCTGAGGCTGAGAAGTGGTGAGGTGATGAGCAAGATATCTGATGGAGTGTGGTAAATGGATATGATCCTTGCACTCAAGAAAAAGCTGACAGTTTAGTAAGAGAAATGCATAATAAAATAATCAATATGTAGCTACATAACTACTAATTTTGATAAGCACTATACAGGGAAAAAATAGTGCCAGGACAGAGACTAGCAGGCCAGTCTACCTTCAACAGGGATGGTGAGGGAGGCTTCTCTGGGGGAGTGATGTTTAGGCTGACACCTGCAGAATGGGCAAGAGATAGCAGGAGAGAGGTGGGGGAAGGGCATCAGAGAAACAGCCCTTACACAAAATGGAGGCAGAGTAGATCCTAGTGAGCTATAGAAATGGAAGGAAGCCCAACATACCTCAGCAGAACGAAGAAGTGAGAAAGAAGAAAGAGATATACCTGGAGAGGTGGGCAGTTGGCTTCTGGATTTTACTCTGGGTAAGATGAAAAGCCAATAGAGATATTTCAGATATTTGAAAATTCCCTATGGTTTTTATGAAAAATTAATTTGTGCTCTGCAACAAGGGGAAGCAGGGAAGAATTTCTGAGGTAGTCTCAGTAGTCTGGGGAGGGAGAAAAGTGGGTAGACTAAAGAGCTATTTTTCCTTCCAATGAATGTGGTGGTGGGTTGATAAGGATGAGGAAGAAAGAAGAATCAAGAATAACTCCCAGATTTCCACGCTGAGCATTTATTCACTCACCCAAGAAATATTTATTAAACATTTACTACCTACAGAGTATTCCTCTAGATCACAGGAATCCAAAGATTGATAAGACTCCACTCCAGCCCTTGGAATGACTCATAGTCCAGTGAGGAAGACAGAGAAGAAGACAGACAATTCCAGAAGAGGGTAGTAAGTGCTATGATTGCTGCACATTCCAGACCTCATTAAAAGCTAAGACAATTGAGGTTACTTCCTACTGTCCAGATGACCATAAATGTATTCTGCTAGGGTGGCCCCAAAAGACATAGTTGCCCAGAATACTTCGCAAAATTGATCTAGAGAGGAATCAACTGGCCATGGGTTCTTTTATCCTCACTGGTTAATAACTAGCTTCTCAGACATCTGAGATTTATAAATTTTCATCCTGAGCATTCACTCCTGAAAATGGAAGTGCTAAATGGATTGGAGTTATCTGGGGGTTAGTGTAGCAAGGTCAGTCTCTGTAAGGAAGTGTTCCCAGCATGAGACACTAGTAATTCCTCTTCTGTTGTCTTTGAAGCCCTTGAAGGCATGACATGCTACCAAGAGTGCCGTCCTCCAGCTGGCATTCTTACAACTGTTGGCCAGTCTTCTCGGGCTGCATTATGAAGATGAAATTTATAAGGTCTAAGTGCTTCCCTCAAACCCTGCTGAACCGGATTCCCAGTATTCATGAGCACTTCCCTGAAGGTACTTTAACCTGTTGTACAATTTGCATTTTAACTTGCAATCAGATTTCATCTAGTATATCCAAAACTATCCCATGCATGCCTTTTGTCAGCCATTCTTGGTCAAAACACAACAGAAATAACTGTCCACAGAGGAGTAAGAAAATAATTACTCAACAGCATTAAGAATGAGGAAAGCACTGTATCACGCAAACTCTGAAAAACCAAGAGCCCGAGATGTGCACTCTCTTGTTCTGTCTGAAAGCCAAGGGAAAAGTTTGTATTAACTTCTCTAAGAAAAATAGCACTGTAGTGAATCAACACTAAATGAACTGCACCTGTAATTCTGGGTGTTGACTTGCCCTCAAAGTCATTGTATCATTACCTTCCATTTAACATCCTAGAATCAAGATTCACTTGATATATACCAGACCGGTTGATAATCTTAATGACAGTCTCAAGATTTGAAAATGCAAAGATAGATTTTTTTTCATGAAAAGACTCTGGAATTTTTTTTTTCTTCTGAGTTCAGGGAAAACAGTTTTGTGGTTTTAGTTCACTGTTCACAAAGGTATCAAGTACATTCATCTAATGATAGCACATGAAAGGCAAGACTTGAATTGCAGAGCTGAAGTGACACTGATGCTTAGTAAGGACACTTAGTAATTTTAAAAATAGGAAAGAAAAGCAGTAGAGAGAGGATCTAGGCTCTTCTGTCAATACTCCTGCTCAGGGCCCTATTCCCTGGAGCTGACCCTTTGCAAGAGAACCTGATGTAGTCTAGACTTGGCCAATCAGAATACTCCATCCTCCAGACTGCAGTTTGGTTCAGAGAGGTGTTATGTGACCTGTTGTGAGGTCATTTAGAGATCTCCATGGTCCTTGTGGGACCATAAGAAAGGCATTTTCTCTTTCTGATCTCAGTCTGTGAGCAGGTGTAAACTTGAAGGTGTTAGTAGCATCTTGCTTCCACAAAGAGATCTTGCTTGCTTGCTTGCTCAGGTAGAAGTCAAACAGAGATAAGTAGAGTTGAAAAGAGGAAGGAGAGAGGGAGAGAGAAAGAGGAGGGGAGGAAGAGAGAGGGGGAGGGAAGAAAGGGCAGAGGAGGGAAGGAGAGATTAAGTGAGAAAAGTCAGCATGCAATGGTGAAAGAGAGAGCAAGAGAGGTATTGAGACCTCCAGGCCACAAATGAAATCCAGGAGAGGCCAGAGTACCCAAAGAGAGCACTTTGTTATGGGAGTCAATGAATTCACACTTATCTGTATTGTTATCTCTTACAAGGAAGGTTTCTGGCAACCACATGATGCTATTTGATCACTGCATTTCAACAAGAATGCAGGCAACCCCAAGATGCCTTAGGAAGGAGTTCCTGTGTTATGAAATCTTTGAAGCCATGAAAATTTATATACATTTGTAAAGATTTTATTTATTTATTTGACAGAGAGAGAGAGAGAGAGAGAGAGAAAGGGAGCATAAGCAGGGGGAACAGCCGGCAAATGGAGAGGGAGAAGCAGGCTACCCGTTGAGCAAGGAGCCTAATGTGGGGCTCCATCCCAGGACCTGGAATCAGGACCTGCGCCAAAGGCAGACGCTTAACGTGAGCCACCACCCAGATGTACTGAAAATTTATATTTTTGACACATATTTATGACAAGGGAAAAGGCTCATAATAAGCCAAGTGGAAAAAAAATTAAGAACTGTTTATAGCATAAGACTTAGTTTTTTTTGTGAAATGTTTTTATATAATTGTATAAAAAATAGACTGGAAAGAAATATACTGGAATTTTAGAGGTGGTTATCTCTGTAAATAGGATTAAAATAATTTTAATTTTCTTCTTTATACATTTTGTTTCCCAGACTTTCTACAATACCTAAAAACCGCCCCTATAATAGATAATAAAAACTCTCTGGGGTTAATTCAAGATCATTTTCACTTAGCGCACAAGTCTCCCCCAAATGTATCAAAGGTTATGTTTCAAAATACCTGAAAAATTTGGTACTTGGCTTCCAAATGGAATCCTTTAGGTGCTTGTATATTCTTTTTTCCAATTTTTTTTATTTCATTTCTTTTCAGCGTAACAGAATTCATAGTTTTATACCACACCCAGTGCTCCATGCAATGCGTGCCCTCCATAATACCCATCACCTGGCTCCCCCAACCTCCCACCCCCTGCCCCTTCAAAACCCTCAGGTTGTTTTTCAGAGTCCATAGTCTCTCATGGTTCATCTCCCCCCCAATTTCCCTCAACTCCCTTCTCCTCTCCATCTCCCCATGTCCTCCGTGTTATTTGTTATGCTCTGCAAATAAGTGAAACCATATGATAATTGACTCTCTCTGCTTG
>PISX010035230.1:0-13151 GCA_004024625.1 Mellivora capensis
AAAAAATTAAAAAAATAAATGGCTATAGGACTACTATTTATTTATAAATATGATTTATAGAAATGTAAGGGGAAAGATACTATATTTTATGTACTGTATATAGGCTTTTTTGTTGTTCATTCTTCCTTCTTAACACTTGAAGACTTATTACCTTTATCATTTTGTTTGAAGATCTTCCTTTAGCCTGGTCACAAGTCCTTTTACTTTTCTTTTGTTCAAGAATATCTTTATTTCTCCTTTATTCCTGAAACATTGTTTCACTATTTATAGATCTCACAGCTGACACTTCTTTTCTTTCAGAACTTGAAAATTATGTTGGTTCTGTCTGACTTTCATGATTTAAAAAATGAGAAATCAGCTGCTATTCAAATGTGCTTCTTTATAAAGAATGCTTTGTTTCTCTCCAATACTTCAGAATTTTCACTGTTTCTTTAATATCCAGAAGTATAATTTTGCTGTGTCTCAGTGGAGATATCCTGAAGTTTATCCTTTTTTGGTTTTGATCAGTGATATAAATCTGTAGATTTGGGTCTTTTGCCAAATTGATTTTATCCCTTACCTCTTTGAATACTCTTTCAGTTCCATTCTCTTTTTTTCCTTCTGGAAGTAAGATATTACAACTTTTGGAAATATTGTTTTTATTCTCTGGTCCCTAAGACTTTTCATATTTTATCAGTCTCTGTTTTTTCTATGGGATAAATTCTAATGATCTGTGCTCAACTTTTACTTAATCTATTCTCTTATCATCTCCACTCTACTATTTGGTTTATCCATTAAAAATTATTTAATGTATTTTTGATTCTTTAATTTGAATTTGGTTAATTTTTATAGCTTTTTTCCTTTTATTTTCCTTTCATTGCATTTCAATGGAATTTGTAGCATATTTTAGAAAAAATTATGATGGCTGTTGCAAAATTCTTGTCAGTTTATTACAATATCTGATTCATCTCAGAGTAAGCATCTGTTGATTGTTTTTTTCTCATTGGAGTTGTGTGTTTGTTTTTCTGTGTGGCAGGTGACTTCAGTTCTATTTTAGATATTCATCTAACATATTGAGCAACTCTGTGTCCTATTTAAATATTTTAACAGCAAGTCTCAGTTTATGTTAGCAATAGGTACTGGCCTAGCTTTTTGTGATTTTGGTTTTCAGGTTTAATTTTGAGAACTTTCATACTGTTATTTTGATTTGAACCACCCTTGTATCCCATGGATAAATCCCACCTGGTCATGGTGGATAATCTTTTTAAAGTACTGTTGGATCCTATTAGCTAGGATCTTGTTGAGAATCTTAGCAATCATATTCATCACGGATATTGGTCTGAAATTCTCCTTTTTGGAGGGGTCTTTGCCTGGTTTGGGGATCAGGGTAATGCTGGCTTCATAAAAAGTGTCCAGAAGTTTTCCTTCTGTTTCTATTTTTTGAAACAGCTTCAGGAGAATAGGGATTATTTCTTCTTTGAATGTTTGGTAGATTTCTCCAGGGACTCTGTCAGGTCCCCTCTTGTTTTTTGGGAGGTTTTGATCACTGCTTCAATCTCATTACTAGATATTGGTCTATTCAGGTTGTTAATTTCTTCCTGATTCAGTTTTGGAAGTTTATAGGTTTCCAGGAATGCATTTATTTTGTCTAGGTTGCTTAACTTATTGCCAAATAACTGTTGATAATAATTTCTGATGATTGTTTCTATTTTCTTGGTGTTAGTCATGACCTTTCCCTTTTCATTCATAATTTTATTAACTTGGGTCCTCTCTCTTTTCTTTTGGATTAGTTTGGCCAATGGTTTATCAATCTTATTGATTCTTTCAAAAACCAGCCTCTAGTTTCGTTGATGTGTTCTACTGTTATCTCTAGTTTCTATCTCATTGATCTCTGCTCTAATCTCTATTATTTCACTTCTGGTTTGTGGGTTGGCTTAATTTGTTGTTGATTCTCCTGTTATTTAAGGTGTAAAGAGAGCTGGTGTATTCTGTTTTTTTCAATTTTTTTGAGGGAGGCTTGGATGGCTATGTATTTCCCCTTAGGACTGCCTTTGCTGTATCCCATAAGTTTTGGACCGAACTGTCTTCATTCTCATTGGTTTCCATGAATTTATTAAGTTCTTCTTTGATTTCCTGGTTGATCCAAACATTCTTAAGCAAGGTGGTCTTTAGCTTCCAAATGTCTGAATTCCTTCCAAACGTTTTTTGTGGTTGAGTTCCAGTTTCAAAGCATAGTGGTCTGAGAATATGCAGGGAATAATCTCAATCTTTTGGTATTGGTTGAGCCCTGATTTGTGACCCAGTATATGGTCTATTCTGGAGAATGCTCCATGTGCACTCGAGAAGAATGAGTATTCTGTTGTTTTAGGGTGGAACGTTCTGTATATAACTATGAGGTCCATCTGGTCCAATGTGTCATTCAATGCTCTTGTTTCTTTATTGATTTTCTGCTTGAATGATCGTCTATTACTGAGAGTGGTGTGTTAAGATCCCCTATTATTAATGTATTCATATCAGTATGACTCTTTTCCTGATTAACAGTTGTCTTATGTAGTTGGCTTATGTAGTTGGCTGCTCTGCCATATTGGCGCCATAAATATTTATAATTGTTAGATCTTCTTGGTGGATAGATCCTTTAAGAATGATGTAGTGTCGGGACGCCTGGGTGGCTCAGTTGGTTAAGCGGCTGCCTTTGGCTCAGGTCATGATCCCAGCACCCTGGGATCGAGTCCCGCATCGGTCTCCTTGCTCGGCAGGGAGCCTGCTTCTCCCTCTGTCTCTGCCTGTGCTCGCTCTCTCTCT
This sequence comes from Mellivora capensis, assembly GCA_004024625.1. NCBI lineage: Eukaryota > Metazoa > Chordata > Mammalia > Carnivora > Mustelidae > Mellivora > Mellivora capensis. The sequence continues at coordinate 2,782 of PISX010035230.1, forward strand.
CCCTCTCTGACAAATAAAAAAATTAAAAAAATAAAAAAGAATGATGTAGTGCCCTTCTTTATCTCTGACTACAGTCTTTAGTTTAAAATCTTATTTATCTGATATGAGAATCACTACCTAAGCTTTCTTTAGAGGCCCATTGGCATGAAACATTCTTCTCCATCCCTTCACTTTTAGTCTGGATGTATCCTGAAGTTCAAAATGGGTCTCTTGTAGACAACATACAGACGAGTCCTGTCATTTTATCCAATCTGCAAACCTATGCCATTTAATGGGAGCATTTAGGCTGTTCACATTGAGAGTGATTATTGAAAGGTACGTTTTATTGATATCATGTTGCCTGTGAAGTCCTTGTTTCTATAGATTGTCTCTCTAAGTTTCTGTTCTATGACACTCTTGGGTTCTTTCTTCTTTTACAGAACCCCCCCCCCCTTAATATTTCTTGTAGTGCCAGCTTGGTGGTCACATATTCTTTTAAACCTTGCCAGTCTTGGAAGCTCTTTATCTCTCCATCCATTTTGAATGTCAACCTTGTTGGATAAAGTATTCTTGGATGCATGTTCTTCTCATTTAGTGCCCTGAATATGTCTTTCCAGCCCTTTCTGGCTTGCCAGGTTTCTGTGGACAGATCAGATATTATTCTGATGGTCCTTCCTCTGTATGTGAGGAATCTCTTCCCCCTAGCTGCCCTTAAGACTAGTTTTCATTTGAAATTCCCCCTCCTCCTTAAGTTCCTAAGTGAGCTATCATCACCATAGAAAACTTTCACCTAACAACCCATTCTAAAGTACCTTCCTACAGTTTTGGTTGATAGTTTAAAATCATTATTTTTGTCTATATTTCACTCTTTTCCCCCAATAGCATTTAAATGTCATAAGGATACAGAATTTGTCTAACTTATCTATGTATCCACAACATCTTGAAGAGTGCCTAGCATAGCATACAGTAAACACCTAGTAAGTATATTAAGTGAACACATGAATAAATAATCATTGCAGTTATTTTTCCTTTTTAAGATACTTTTTTTCCTAGTAGTAAATTAGAACCTCTAACTTCTAGCATAGCCTCTGACACAAAGTGAAGACATACTATATAATAAATTGCAAACTCCTAGTGCTATTTACATAATATCAAAACAATTTTGTTAATATCCCACATTTATTTAGGGTGTTTTCCTTAGGCACATATCTATATTTGAGTCTATATCAAAAGTGTCTAACAGCTTTTCCAAATTTCTTAATAGTGAGTCATTTAGAAAGCAATTGTTCTTATGCTTTGTCCAACCAAATGACAATTACTTCACAATAAGAAACTATTTTTCTATTATGGAAATATCTGCATGGACAAACCAAGTTAGATATGGTAGTTCTCTATCACCTGGGAATAGAGCTTCTTCTACTTTTTTTATCTCCCATTGTTAACATATGCTTCATATTTTGCTTTAAGATGGCTGCTCTAACTTCTACTAGCATTTCTTTATTTTGTATTTTATTACATGTTTATATAACAACTTGAACTATTCACAGCACAGCTATTTTAAAATTGAAAATTTCATTTGAATCTAATCAGTTCCCTCTAAGGAAGACAGATAATAAAACAAAACTTAGAGAAAATAAAGGACCTCCTCCATGTTTTGCAGGATATAGCCAAGAACCTTGCACATCTATATGCTTACAATATTTTAGCCTATGATATTTATTCTGTGTATATAAGATGATAACATTACAATAGCTTCTCATTCTAAAAAAATATTTCAACCAAAGAGTTATCATAAAATACCTAAATTTGTATTCAGGAACAAATTAACCCAGCTCATTAGATGTCCATGCATTTTTCCCCAGAATAATGAACAAAGAGATCAGGGAGATAATGAATCTTTTCCTAACTTGACATAAGAAGGATTATCATTCACAGAATTTTCTTAGAGTCATACAATAAATACTTTACATATTAAAAGCCTGACTGACCTTTAAATTCTTGGATACGGTAACTGATGGAAAAATTGATTCTGAAATTTAGCAAAGCATGTTGTGATACATTCAACTAGTGCACATTTATGAATTACAGTGTCTCAGAATTATAATGTCTTAATGTTCTAAATAATATTAAGGTTTTTAATCTCAGTGCACTTTTACATAAATGTATAAAGTGCATTTGCAGCTGATAAAAAAAATAGTGACTTAAATAGACTGAACACTCCTTTATTATCATCTTGCTTTAATAGATAAACTCCAGAATTGACATTTAAACCCATTTTTTGTTAGAAATGCTACAATCCTTTCAGTAGGTTGCTTGTATTGAGGAATATTGAAGTAGTTTGAAAAAGGGTTCATGGAAGGTGATCTCCTAGGGAGGAAAATGCAGGGCTCTAATAATAAGAGATCAAGACAAAGGAATGGTTACTTTGTCAACAGAGAGCAGAGCCTTGATCATTGGACCTATCTTTAGTATAGGATCAAATTTTCAAGATGTGAATGTCCTTAGACTCTTTATCAATTATATACCTCGATAGTAGAAAAGAAGAAAGGGATCAAATACAATCATGCATTAGGACTTTATGATCAATAGAAAAGGTGATGATTTATGTGAATTTTGACTACTAACAACATTTCTTTCTGACCTATTCTAAGTGCAGGAGAATTGACACATGCAATCTCTATGATAGGAAGATAATACAGCAAACCCTGGTGTGGCAGTGGCTCTTTCCAAAACTGCTGAGAGAACAAACTAAAATTAGAGAAACAAAATCTCTTTTTTAAGTTTGACCTCCATTATATTGACATATTAACTTATTTTATTAACATACTTTTATGTAACTAATTCACATCTCTGCACCTCTTCTCCCTACTTTGTTCATTAAGAGTATCAGATCATTTCAGAGGGCAGAGTTTGGGAACATATCTATGTGTATTTGTATGTTTTATGTATATAGATAAATGTGTGTACACATAACTCACAAATATACATATAAACATAAACATATCAGTATATCTAATATCTAATACCACATTGTTCATTCTAGTAAGTTTAACTACCTATATCTCTAATTCTTTTCTTCAATTGTGAGAAGCTTGACTCTTACCATCTTAACATATTTATGTATTCTATTAGTAATTATTTCATTCTAAACATTTCATGTATATGATTATATTATAAATGGCACCACTTTTTAAAATTTTCATTTAGGTGTGTCTGGGTGGCTCATTCGGTTAAGCATCTAATAGGTGTGAGGTGATACCTCACAATGATACCTCATTGTAGTTTTGATTTGCATCTCCCTGATGAGTGATGACAAACGTTTTTTCATTTATCTGTTGGTCATCTGGATGTCTTCAATGTCTTCTTTGGAAAAATGTTTGTTCATGTCTTCTGCCCATTTTTAAATTAGATTATTTGGGTTTTGGGTGTTGAGTTTTATAAGCTCTTTATAGATTTTTAGATACTAACCTTTGATCAGATATGCAATTTGCAAATATCTCTCACATTCTGAAGGTTGCCTTTTAGTTTCATTAATTGTTTCCTTCACTGTTCAGAAGCTTTTAATTTTGCTATAGTCCCAGCAGCTTATTTTTGTTTTAGTTTCCCTCGCCTCTGGAGACATATCTAGAATAAAAGTTGCCATGGCTTATGGCATTATGGCATTATGAATTACTTCTAGGACTTTTATGGTTTCAGGTCTCACAATTAGGTCTTTAATCCATTTTTAATTTATTTTTGTGGATGGTGTAAGAAAGTGTTCTAGTTTCTTTCTTTCACATGTTGCTCTCCAGTTTTTCCAACACTATTTGTTGAAGAGACTGTCTCTTTCTCATTGTATATTCTTTCCTGCTTTGTCAAAGATGAATTGACTGTGTAGTTGCCAGTTCATTTCTGAGTTTTCTGTTCTGTTCTATTGATCTGTGTCTGTTTTTTTGCCAGTACCATCTTGTTTTAATCACTACAGCTTTGTAATATAACATGAAGTCCAGAATTGTGATGCTTCTAGCTATGCATTTCTTTTAGAATGACTATTGATTTTATTCTGTAAGAATTAAAATAAACTGCACAAAAATAAAAAATGCAAAACAAATCAATATCTATGGAAGAAGACTCAATATTGTAAGCATGGTTGTCTATGATGTATAAATTTAATACAATCCTAATACCATTTTTTCAGACACTTTTCAATAAGACTACTAAACTAGATTTTGCATTTGTAAAAATTTAAATAGTATTAAATATGTGTAAAATAAGTGCAGTGAAAGGGACTAACACTACCAGATTTTTAAAAATAAATAAATAAGCTTTAGTTATTAAAAGTTATTTTGCTATATACATGTAAAAAAAAAAAACCAAAAACAAAAAAAACAAAAAACAGTGATTGCCTGGGTGGCACCATCAGCTGAGCGTCTGACTCTTGGTTTCAGCTCAGATCAGGTTCTCAGGGTGGTGAGAGTGAACCCCATATCTGCCTCTGCACTTAGGGTTTAGCCTGTTTGAGATTCTCTCTTCCTGTCCCTCTGCCCCTCCTGCTCATGTGCTCTCTCTCAAATAAGTAATTAAATCTTAAAAAAAAAATCAGTATAGAATGAAAAGTCCCTAAGCAAACATAAATAATCAGAAGAGTTTGTAGAGCACAAATGTATTAGTGCAAACCAGGAAATTTTTGTATTTAAACATGGTCTATGGGAAAACAGAAATTAAGAAAAAAACATTTATTTGGATCCATACTTCTTATTGTAATCAAGAAAAGTTCCAATTAATCAAAATTGCAATATGAAACAAAAATAAACCATAAAAACTTTAGAATGTAAGAGTGAGGGGCTTCTGGGTCACTCAGTTTGAAGAGCCTGCCCCTCTTGATCTCCAGGTCATGAGTTGAACTCCATGTTGGATGTAGAGATTACTTAAAAAAAACTTGGGGTGCCTGGGTGGCTCAGTGGTTTAAAGCCTCTGCCTTCAGCTCAGGTCATGATCCCAGGGTCCTGGGATCAAGCCCCACATCAGGCTCTCTGCTCAGCGGGGAGCCTGCTTCCTCCTCTCTCTCTCTCTGCCTGCTTCTCTGCCTACTTGTGATCTCTGTAAAAAAAAAAAAAAAAAATTAAAATAAAAAAAAAACGAAAAATAAAATACAAAAGTGATGTTTTCTATTATAAATCTGGAATGGGGAACATATTTCTAACTGTCCCTTAGAACCAGGAGCCATTAAAATTAAAAACTTAAAAAAAATGTTCAGGACAGAAACAGCACTTCCAATACTTTTGCACAGGGGTTTCACAAGGGATCAAGGAGAAGTGCAATTCAAAAGACAAAATAAATGATAAATTGGGCAAATAAGATTACAGTTCATGTTTCAGAAAAAGGCCTTGATCCCCCAGTATGTAAAGTTTCTGAAAGTTAATAAAGAAAAAAAATTACATTTTTTTAAGATTATTTATTTATTTCACAGAGAGAGCGCAGGAGAGTACAGGCAGGGGGAGCAGCAGAGGGAGAGGGAGAAGCAGGGAGCCTGATGTGGAACTCAATCCCGGGACCCTGGAATTATGACCTGAGCCTAAGGCAGTTGCCCAACCAACTGAGCCACCCAGGCACCCCAAGAAAAAAATGAAAAATTAATAGAAAATAAATAATTTATAGGAAAACATTATTGATAGGACAGTTAATTAAAAGCTACTTAACAGGGTACCTGAGTGGTACAGTCAGTTAAGCGCCTGACTCTTGGTTTCGGCTCAGTTTGTGATCTCAGGGTTGTGGGATCGAACCCCTGGTCAGACTCTGCATTCACTGCAGAGTCTGCTTAAAGAGTCTTTCTCTCTCTCCCTCTGCCCCTCTCCCCCTGTGTGTGTGCTATCTCTCTCTCTCTCTCAAATAAGTAAATAAATATTTTAAAAAAAAGAAAAAGAAACAAAAAAAACAAAAACCTCCTTAACTATCTGAAAAGATGCTCAACTTCACTTATGAAAGAGAATTTCAAATGAGATTTTGCTAAGAGTTCTAATTTTGTATCATATCTATAATGGAGTAGCTTGTGTTAGATTAACTCTGTCACAGAGATAAACATTAATGTCTGGACAAAATTAAGACAAAGAAACAGAAGCCAGCTACTTACAGGTATGAAAGAGCAGTCAAGGCACATGGGCTCCAGGATACAAATTCTGGAAGGAGGAGACCCAGGTGACATGAGCCAGTCTTCCTCAGTTGGAGTCTCCTCTTTGAGGCATTAGTGTATTGGTGGTTCTGGGTTGCTAGAGGAGACATCAACCTACAGTTCTCTGCAGCCTCATAAATCTGAATTGACACAAAATGGGTTTATTTCTTATTCTTAACTGGATTTTGGAAAACTCTATACTTCTTTAAATAGGTGCACTCAATATACCATATAATACTACTTTGAAATCTAATTTGGCTATCCCACTTGATTTAGAGCATGAGATGTTTTTGTTGGGATAAGAACACATTCATGTGGCATGTCTCAGATAATTAGTCTTCCTTCTCAGGTTTTGGAGCTCTGAGAATGTCTTAGAAACATCTTTGGAGTGCCAAATTCAAAAACTACTATGTAATATCATTGAAAATGACTTGTGCTAATGAGATTTTTTTGTCTGACAATAATTAGCATTTTATGGTTAGCTGGTTGTACATGTTCTGTCTTTTTTCCATGAAATCTAGGTTCCTATGGTCATAATCAACTTTACCCATGCCACCTATTACTCATGTCTACATTTTTTAATTCTTACAGGCATATGCCTCAAGCAGGTTGGGGGCTACGGTATCAGGAGTTTTCACTAGAGAGCACAAGGTTCTCCCTTCTGGAATACCAAAGCTTTGTTTGAATTATATAATATTTGCCTCATGAACTAATTATTATCAAACTAATTCCAGTAATTTCTGTGAACAAGATAAGTACTGAGCTAGTTCAAACACCAAAAATGATAATCCTAGGGAGTTCAAACTCCAAGAATGATAAAATCTTGAAGTTTTCTGGTCTAAACCATGACCAAACTAATTTGGCTTGGATGCGAGGGTTAAACTCTCAGAATGATGTTATAATCATACTATTGGGCTCTTTTTCCCTCTCGTTTAACATCTTGAAAATATGTCTCTGTTAATCTCTGATTTTCATTCTCTGATATGGACATTAACAGAAGCTCATTAACAAAAATGAAGTATTCTCTCTATGTGCCATCCTTATGGCTCCCTACTTACTTGAAAGCAGTTCTGTAATGACTTATCTCTTTGCACTGAAATGATGACACATGAATGAGTAATATCTGAGAGTATAAAGAATTTTGCCCAAGGTCCTACGGCTGATAACACCTCAGGGTCACCACAGGGATAACTGGCATGGAGACATTTAACTCTCAAAAATTATTTTAAGCCTCTTAAATCACATTTATGTTTCAGACAAACCATATTAGAGTTTCATGTATAAGGCATATAAATTTCCCTTCTGGAAAAATTGTTTACTTCTGTCACTGCTGTATTGGGAATACTCCATAGTATACAATTTGGTAGAGGACCTCCTAGCAGCTCCATCTACATTGGAGCCAACCTACAGTGTAAGATCTTTTGGACTCAGACATCTATATTTTTGTATTTATCAGTAAACTCTCTTAGATGCTCAAATATTTAATAAAACTACCATACATGTTTTGAGTATTTAGTTCTAACAATTTCTGGTTAAGTTGGCTCCACATTTATATCTGTTAGAATTTCATTGGCTATTATGTTCAAAGGATCCCACAAATTCAGTTGTCTTCTTCCTCTATCTCACATAAAAGTCAGGCTCTCGAAACCTGATATATTTGTCTATTTGCTGTGATCTACTAAATTTTTGGTACCTCAATGTTTTTATTCATATCTGCTATATACTTATTCATGTCAATTAATTGTCTGGTATTAATAATGGGATACTAAGGACTCTGATAGCCAGCCAGCCCTTGGACTATACAGTGGTTCTCCTTAGCACTGGCCAAGAGATTGTCCCTAATTTTGCTTCCCCTATTCAGTCATGAAGTAGAAATTAGGACACTTGATTTCTCCAGCTAATCAAGTTTGTCTGCTATTATAATATATCTTAACTAGTTGTATAACTTATGCTTTATCCTGAGCATGAGTAACTCACTTTAATAGCTTTTAATTCTGCTGGGGGGAAAAAAGTCATTTTTTAATCAAAATTCATGGCTTTGTGGTAAAATGTATAACCTTTCATTTTATAAAAATCATATCTGACCTTATTGAGCCATGCCTAATTGGTTTCAGTTTCCCTTACTTCTAAACTGGTTTCAACAACTTTTTTTTCCTGTGTCTCGCTATTACCTTCATTTTCTCTTTATGGCCCTCAAGAATATAAATCTCTTATATTCCAGATATTTGGGAATTTTACTTTCTCTAAATTTTTGGAATCATACCTTCTTTTTTATAATATGTGTTTCTAAATTTACCCCATATATTAGAGTAAGATTTCATGGAGCATTTCTGTGTTGCATGTATTATACCGCTGGAGACTCTTAACATTGTCATTTTTTAAAGATTTTATTTATTTATTTGAGAGAGAATGACAGCACAAGCGGTGGGGAGGGGCAGAGGAAGAGGGAGAAGCAGACTTCCCACTGAGCAGGGAGCTCAACAGGGGACTCAATCCCAGGACACTGGCATCATGAGCTGAAGGCAGACACTTAATGGACTGAGCCACCCAGACACCCCTTAACATTGTCATTTAATTTAACTGAGAAACATATGAGATACAGTGGACATCATCACTGGACATAATTTATATGGGGCAAAATGGGTAAAATTTTAGCCATAAGTATAGTGTAGCTTTGAAATTATTTTATTAGCATATGAATTTGACCCTTCCTGAAGGGCCTTTTTGTGTCAAATAATACTCTGCTCACCAGCTGTGGTAAGAAAATAGATAAAGGAAAAGTAGGTGTTGTTAGGGTTACGGATTTAAGAAGTTAGGCAGTGATAACTACAGTTGTGATCGCAATTTGACTTAACAGTTAATTATAATAACCACAAAGAAGAAAAGAACAGAGAACATAAGGAGTAATGTTATCCCCACTTTTAATTTTTGATATTAAAGGATCTCTACTATAGACACATTCTTGGTATCATCTTTTGTTCTCATTTTCATCTACTACAAAAAAGATGTATGAATTACCTGGTTGATGTGTGACTCAATTGGGTAGAGCTATATTAACAGTTTATTAGCACAGGCTGGACCAGTAGAGTTAATCTTGTGGTGCTTCCATATAGCCTAATGGCATCTAGAAGCTCCAACTGATTGGATAGAACCAAATACAGTTTCAATCCCAGTTATCCCTGGGATAACCTCATGCTCTGAGATACTGGATAAAGTAAAGATGTGAGCAGATTTTTTTTTTTTCTCTTTGACTCGTTCCAGTGTGGAATAATTTTCTTGAATAGGTGTTTTGGCTTTCCCAATGCAAATGTTCTCATAGGATATGCGACTCAAGATTTTAGTGGGTATGGAAATGGGATGAATGGTCAGAGGTAGGAAACGTTAGGCCAATTTGGCCCACTTGTTGAACCATATATTTTTTAGTAACATTATCATCAATAAAGTGCTTTTATTTATATTCTAGTAATCTAATAAGTAAGTCATTAAAATATTTTTAAACTTTATATTCATGTGCAGACAAGTACATTATTAATTTACTGAATGCTAGAGTCTACTAGAGTTCTTATTTAGACACCACCAAAAGACAATGTTGTCATGCAGTGCTTAGCATTTTGCACCTCTCTTTCACCTAATACATCCATGTGTACCTAAAATATCTAAAATTTTCAGCGATGACAACTGTTTTTATTTCATAAGCCAGCACTACTTCTTGAGTTGATCACGTGAGTCTAATTTGTTTTCAAATTTCACCTGTTTCATATTGTATAAGTGTGTAATAATTGCTATTTTCATGAACAATGACTTGGCCTATACACTTTAAAACAATAACATACTGAGTCTCACCTGGGAGTTCAAAAATAACATATACGCATTATAAAAGGGATTTATTTTTGTACAAAACATGTTCGTTGGCATATTGTTGTGCAGGGTTGTGTGTGTGTGTGTGCGCGTGCGCGCATGCACGTATGCATAGGTGTGCACTATAAAAGGAGTGACAGTGGATGGAATGGTTGTAGTACCTAAATGGGTCACAGTCAAGTACCTTTGAAAAATATAGACCTCGGGACGCCTGGGTGGCTCAGTTGGTTGGACGACTGCCTTTGGCTCAGGTCATGATCCCGGAGACCCGGGATCGAGTCCCGCATCAGGCTCCCAGCTCCATGGGGAGTCTGCTTCTCCCTCTGACCTTCTCCTCGCTCATGCTCTCTCACTGCCTCTCTCTCAAATAAAGAAATAAAATCTT
>PISX010035231.1:0-13094 GCA_004024625.1 Mellivora capensis
TAAAAAGATGGAAGACCATTCCATGTTCTTGGATCAGAAGAATAAACATTGTTAAAATATCTATACTACCTAGAGCAATCTATACTTTTAATGCCATTCCCATCAAAATTCCACTGGTATTTTTCAAAGAGCTGGAGCAAATAATCCTAAAATTTGTATGGAATCAGAAGAGACCCCGAATCGCTAAGGAAATGTTGAAAAACAAAAATAAATCTAGCAGCACTTTCTGCTGTCTCAGCACCTTTGTTAAATTGATGGGAAAGTTTTTGGTAATACCTTCTTTTAAAATGTTAGTCTAATAAGCTAACAAAGAGGAATCAATTTATAGACTATTGGAGTGGAAGAAAAACTATTTTTAAATTTTATGTTTATACCATATGGTATAACACTTTAAAAGTAATTTGGGTAATTGCAAAAAGGAAGGATAATTATTGCTACTCTATCACCTAGTCCAACTTCTCTTACATCATGGTGAGTTTTATTGGATGGTTATCCTCTATTGATTTCTTGTTCATAAAAGTAAATATAATTTATATACATTTATTGTTGAGTTTTAATAGTGTGTGTTTTGGATAACAGTTCTTAATCAGATGTGTCTTTTGAAATTATTTTCTCCCAGTCTGTGCCTTGTCCTTTAGTTCTGTTGATATTGTCTTAACACAGAGCAGAAATTTTTAATTTTAATGGAGTTCAGTTTCTGCAGTATTTCTGTCATGAATTGTCTTTTTTTAATTAATTTTTTTATTTCTTTTCAGTGTAACAGAATTCATTATTTTTGCACCACACCCAGGGCTCCATGCAATGCGTGCCCTCCATAATACCCACCACCTGGCTCCCCCAACCTCCCACCCCTGCCCCTTCAAAACCCTCAGGTTGTTTTTCAGAGTCCAAGTCTCTCATGGTTCATCTCCCTCTCCAATTTCCCTCAACTCCCTTCTCCTCTCCATCTCCCCATGTCTTCCGTGTTATTTGTTATGCTCCACAAATAAGTGAAACCATATGATAATTGACTCTCTCTGCTTGAATTATTTCACTCAGCATAATCTCTTCCAGTCTCATCCATGTTGCTACAAAAGTTGGGTATTCATCCTTTCTGATGGAGGCATAATACTCCATAGTGTATATGGACCACATCTTCCTTATCCATACATCCGTTGAAGGGCATCTTGGTTCTTTCCACAGTTTGGCGACCATGGCCATTGCTGCTATAAACATTGGGGTACAGATGGCCCTTCTTTTCACCACATCTGTTTCTTCATGGTAAATACCCAGTAGCGCAATTGCAGGGTCATAGGGAAGCTCTATTTTTAATTTCTTAAGGAATCTCCACACTGTTCTCCAAAGTGGCTGCACCAACTTGCTTTTCCACCAACAGTGTGAGAGGGTTCCCCTTTCTCCACATCCTCTCCAACACACGTTGTTTCCTCTCTTGCTAATTTTGGCCATTCTAACTGGTGTGAGGTGGTATCTCAATGTGGCAACCCATGGAATGGGAGAAGATATTTGCAAATGACAGTACAGACAAAAGGTTGATATCCAGGATCTATAAAGAACTTCTCAAACTCAATACACAAAAAACAGATAATCATATCAAAAATGGGCAGAAGATATGAATAGATACTTCTCCAAGGGAGACATTCAAATGGCTATTAGACACATGAAAAAATGTTCATCACTAGCCATCAGGGAGATTCAAATTAAAACCACATGAATTATGTCTTTGATGTTGTGTCTAAAAAGGCATCACCATACCCAAGATTATCTCGATTTTTTTCCCGTGCTATCTTTGAAGAATTTTATACTTTTACTTCAGAATCAGTTTGTTGATAAACATGAAGTAATTTGAAGGTATTTTGATTGGGATTGCATCGAGTCTGTAAATCAATTTGGCAAGAACTGGCACCTTGACAATATTGTTTTCTTATCCATGAACATGGAGTATCTCTCTATTTAATTCTTTTATTTTGTTTACCAGAGTTTGGTAGTTTATCTCACATAGATCTTATACAAATTTTCTTAGAATTTTATGTAAGTATTTCAGGTTTTTGGAGGCCAATTTAAATGGTAATGCTTTTTTTCTTTTTTAGACTGTTGATGTGATGAATTAATATTAGTTGATTTTTGAATATTGAACTATTCTTGCAAGCTGAGATTAAATCTTACTTGGTTATGGATTACAATTCTTTTTATACTTTTTGGATCTGAGTTGCTATTGTTGATTTTTGCATCTATGTTCATGAGAGTTCTTGGTCTGTAGTCTTTTTTCCTCATAATGTCTTTGGTTTTATTATGAGGGTTATATTGGCCTCTGTTTCTATCCTCTGAGAGACACTGTAGAAAATTGGTAAAGTTTCTTCCTTAAATGTTTGGTAAAAATCACTAGTGAACCCATCTGGGCTTGGTGCTTTTTGTTTTGGAAGATTATTAATTATAATTTCAAATCTGTAACAGATTTAAGACCTAACCAGATTGTCCATTTCTTTTTGTATGAGTTTTGGCAAATTATGTCTTTTAAGGAAATGGCCCAACTAGATTATCAAATTTGTTGGCTTATAGTTATTCACACTATTTTTTGTTATCTTTTTAGTTTCCATGGGAACTTTAGTGATAGGCCTTTTGTCACTTCTGATATTAGTAATTTCTGTCCTCTTTTTTCTGTAGTTATCTTGGCTGGAGAGTTTACTAATCTTAGTATTTTCAAAGAATCAGTGCTTGGTTTCACTGATTTCCTCTACTAATCTCCTATTTTCAGTTTCACTGATTTCTAATTTTTATTACTTCTTTTCTTCTGCTTACTTTGGATTTAAGTTTCTCTTGTTCTTCTAGTGTATGAAGGCAGAAATTTAGATGACTGATTTGAGTAATTTCTTCTTTTCTAACAAATGCATTCAATGCTATAAATTTCCCTCTAAGCACTGCTTTTGCTGGATTCCACAAATTTTGATAAGCTGTGTTTTCATTTTCATTTAGTTCAAAATATCTTAAATTTCCCTTGAGATTTCTTCTTTGATCCATATGTTACTTAGAAGCATGTTGTTTAATCTCCATGTATTTTGAGATTTTTCAGTTATCTTTCTGTTATTGATTACTAGTTTCTTTTTCTTGTGGCCTAAGAGCAGACACTGTATGATTTCTATACTTCTGAATTTGTTAGGGAATGTGTTTTTGGCCCAGGATGTGGTCTATATTGCTGAATGTTCCCTGTGAGCTTGAGGAAAATGTGTACTCTGTTGTTGTTGGATTAATTAGTCTATAGATGTTCATTATATCCAGTTGATTGATGGTGGTGTTGAGTTCAAATATTTCCTTACTGATTTTCTGCCTCATGATTCCATTCATTTCTTACAGAGGAGTGTTAAAGTCACCAACACTGAGAATGGATTCATCTATTTCTCCTCATTGTTCTATCAATTTGGGGGCTTACAGTTTGATGATCTGTTGTTAGATTCATACACATTAAGAATTATGTCTTCCTGGAGAGTTGGCCCCTTTATTATTGCATAGTGTCCTACCATATACCTGAAATTTTTCCTTGGTGTGATTCTTGCTCTGTCTGAAATCAATATAGCTACTACTGATTTGTCTTCAGTAGCATTAGCATGGTATGTTTTTCTTCCCATTTACTTTCAATCTATATGTTTCTTTATATTTGAAGTAAGTTTTATATAAGTAACATGTAGTTCTGTCTTGTTTTTTGAATTACCCTGACAATGTCTGTCTTTTAATTGGTGCATTATAACAATTGGCATTCAAAATGATTATTAATCTGGTTAAATTAATATTTACCATATTTATTATTTTTTTATGTTATTTGCCCTTCTTCTTTGTTCTTGTTTTTGTCTTCTACTTTTTTTTCCACGTTTGCAGTTTGATTTGAATATATATAATTTAATTCCTCTCTTTTCCTAGCATAACAATAATATTTTTCATTTTACTTTTTTTAGTAGTTGCCCTAGAGTTTACAATATACATTTATATCTAATCCAGTCCTCTTTCAATTACCACTATACCACTGTATGAGTATTGTGGATACCTTATAATAATAAAATAACCCTAATTTATTCTTTCATCTCTTGTTTATTGCTGTCATTTATTTCATTTATGCATAAGTATATATGTGTGTATGCATATAAATATATATGATATAGTCATGTGTCAGTATTTTAGTGAGACTATGCCTTTTGACTATGAACTTCAAAAGTGTTCCCCAGTCTTCTTCTCCTCCCTTAGTTGGAAAAGATTGGGCAAGATGGGTTAGAATTGGGTATTTCCCTTTCCTGGGTCAGTTAGACTCTGATAATATCTCAGCATTTCAGGGTCTGGTTAACTAGTTTCCCCTGAAGGCATGCCTTGTAAAGAAAAACAGAGTGATCTAGGATATTTTTAAATGGCTCCTTTCCCTTCTCACTGCCAGAAGCTGGAAGGATTTTTTTTCTGATTTTTACTGTGTAGATTTGGTTGAGTTCCTGGAGGTAAATCTCACAATATTGTGGGGATTCTCTCAGGGCTGTCCATACTGAGCCTCCAGCAATTTTTCAATTACAGTCCAGGTTTTCCTACTCTGGCAGTATTTTCTGCAGTATTACCCTGAGATAAACCATGCCTTCCTGTCTTTCTAATGTTGGGGACAGTGGCTTGACCTATGTCTTCCCCTCTTATGGATTGAAGAAGAATTACTGATTTGTTAGTTTGTTCAGTTTTACACTTGTTGTTAGGATGGAGGAGCAACTTCTAAGCTCCTTACATGTGGAACTGTAAACCAGAATTCCTTTATAGAACTTTATACCTTTTGTGAAACTGATTTTCTCTAATAAATATTTACCTATATTTCATAAATGCAGTCTTTATATCCACCATTTTAGTGTAGTTTGATGCCAAAAAAGAATAGCACAGATTTAGTTTATTCTTGTTTTACAAGTGAAAAAACTGGGAAACCTGAAAGAGCAGTGACTTATGCAAGACTGAAGCACTTTGAGGATTCTTCCCATCCAGGTAGTTTTCTCTGAGACAAATAGAGGGGGAGGGAATGAGTTTAGGAGGGTTTATTTGTGGCTTCAGCAAGCTTCCCCTGCCTCACTGTGTGCCTAAACAAGGTATGTGTAAGGCAAAAACAGTGACCACATGTTGCAAATCCTAAAAGCACTGAGAGAAATTCAGTTGATGGGTATATTGAATATTTTTTAAATACTCAATAAAATGACTATTCATGGGTTAGATCAAAGGTGACTTTTGAAGTTAAACCCCATTGAGCAGAATAATATTATCTTTCACTTCTATTCCTTTATCATTTTGTTCAACTGCATTCTATCACATTTATTTATTTATTTATTTATTTATTTAAGATTTTATTCATTTATTTATTTGACAGAAAGAGAGATCACAAGTAGGCAGAGAGGCAGGCAGAGAGAGAGGAGGAAGCAGGCACCCTGCTGAGCAGAGAGCCCGAAGCAGGGCTTGATCCTCGGACCCTGAGATCATGACCTGAGCCGAAGGCAGAGGCTTTAATCCACTGAGCCACCTACACCCCCTATCACATTTATTTTAATTTCCTGTTCAAATGCTGCCCTCTGGCTAGGCTGAGAGTAAATTAAACAGAGCACCATTTATTATTAGTTTGTCTAGTCCTAATATTTAACTCTGGAACATAATAGGGGATCAATGTATATTTGGTGAATTGAATTGCTACATATCATTATAATGGTAGCTTTAAGCACATAGATTTTTCTCAAATTTTGCAAAAGCATAAGTTGGTTGAATTCCTTCCAAAACAGCCATTTAATAAATGTTTATTCAATACTGACTTCTTTTCAGGCACCATGCTAAGATAGGGTAAAATGGTGGACCAAAGGTCTAAGTCTTATCTTCTTGGGCTCTCATTTTTAATGGGGGAATATAGAAAAAAATCATTAATAATATGATAAAGCTATAATAGAGAGGTATATAGATGTAGGACAGGTACCTCCTACAGAGAGGAATTTTCCTAGTTAGCTTTTAAGAAAATGATAAAATTTGAGGTAGGCCTTGGCAGATGAATAAAAATTTAATCACATGCATATGGTAAGGAAAGGTCTTCTCTACCAAAAAAAAAAAAAAAGTGTATTTTTAAGGGGACAGATGTTAGTGTAAGTGGCAAGGGAAAAGAACAAGGATAGTGTGGCTGAAATAAAAGTGAGTCTGGGAAGTGAGGGTTAATAGTTATAGTTAAGCAGATGAATTCTTAGTGTGGAATACGGTAGCAGGAAATGGACATAAGCGTTCAGGTTTTTGGTAGGAGTGTTGATTTTCAAACCCCTAAAATTAGCTATGAATCTTCCTTCTGAAGGCTTTTCCTTATATTAATCTACTACCATTTCAATATATGACATTTTCATCTACTCATTCAGTTCTGGTGGGAACAAATCCAGTTGTATTAGTTTTTCCCTTCTTTTACCCACTAAGCCAAATACCTTGAAAACATTCACTTGTCTCCATCTCCACTGTCACTGCCCAAGGCCAAGTACCATATCTCTCACCTGATCTAGGTTGTTATCATCGTAACTTGTCTCCCTAATTTTGTTCTCATCCTTTAACACAATAAACACAGCAGTCTCATAAATATCAGTGAAAGTGTTTCTCTCGCACTTCAACTCTTTAATAATCTCTTTATGTAGAATAAAACTCAAGCTCCTTATTTCAGCCCCCAAGTCTCATATGTGGCTTATGCTTTCATCATCAACACAGTTTCATGACTCCGTGTTCTGAGTCCATCATGCTGCAGTCACACTGACCCGCTTTCAGTTTTCCCATAAGAATTCATCTCTGCTTTTCCACATTCTGCATGGAGCCAACCCCTTCTCACCCTTCATGTCTCAACTCAAATCTCACACTCTTGCAGTCTCCTTCATTCCTTTCATTTATGTTAAGACTTCTTTATCCTCTTACTTACAAAATAATACAGAAAATTGCTATAAAATAAATATGCAGCTAATTAATTATTATGAGGTGAACATCTCTATTAAGACTTGACCAATGAGGTCAAGAAATATTGCCAGACACAACAGAAATCTCTCAAAATGCCTATTCCCAGCAAAATCTATTCCATTCCACTGAAGTAAATATTTTCCTAAATTTTAGTAATCACTTCTTGCATGACTTTAGTTTTATCACAGAAGTGTACCTTCCAAAACCCTAAGCTTCAGCTTTGTCCATTTGTATTTGTTTTGTTAATTTCTTTCCAGTGGATTTTGATTTATGGTTTCTATTTCTGTCCTTTTTTCTTATGTTTTATTTTTAATTGATTTTAATTGAAGTATAATTTATAAAAAATAAAAGACATAGATTTTAAGTGTATAAGTCAATAAGTTGCTTGTATGTATCCTTGTAACTACCGGGTCATTATCAGAGTTTCCTTTTCTCTGTCAGTCCTAGCTCCCAAAGAAAGCCATTGTTCTGCTCTTGAGCACTATAGCTTTTCTTGTTTTTGAATGTTTTGAATGTAATAGATTATTATCAGATGTGTACTCTTTTGATTCTAGGCTCTTTCACTCAACATAATGTCATTTCATGTATTCCTCATGTTTTCTTCTACTGCTGAACTCATTGTATGAATATACTATATTATTTTTTAATCCATTCCCTTGTTCATGGACATCTAGATTGATTCCAAATTTGAGAAAATAACAATATGTGGATATTCTTATACCACTCTCTCTCTGAATATGTTTTCATTTCTTTGGGGGAAATTCCTAAAAATGATACTGATGGATTTTATAGTAAGCATTTGTTAAATTTTATAAGAAACACATTGTTTTTCAAAAACATTTAGACCATTTTGAATTCCAACCAATAATACAGGAGCATATCAGTTCTTCACATCTTTGCCAACAATTGCAATTGTCTGTTTTAGCCATTCTGGTGAGTGTGTAGTGGTATCACATTATGATTTATTTTACTTCCCTTGATGATGCCTTTGGTTGAACATCTTATCATGCACCTTTTAGAGAACCTTATTTGTTAAGTATCTGTTCAAGGTTTCTTCCATTTTCATTGGATACTAGGTATTTTTGTCTATATTGTAGGAATGTTTAATACACATGTGTATGAACACATACATACATATACTTATACCTCACATACACAAATAAGTATGCATGCACACACATATATATATGAATGGGTATGATGGTGGGTGTGTGTCAGATGTATGTATTGAGAATATTTTCTCCAAGTCTGTGGTTTGCCTAATTTTTCTTAATGATATCTTTGAAGATAATATTTAATTTTGATAATGTTTAATTCATTGACTTTTCTTGGATATTTAGTCATTTTTCTCCATTCAAAAAAACATTACTTACTCCATGGTCACAGAAATATTCACCAATGTTTTTGTCTAAAATTTTCATTCTTTTAGCCTTTAAATGTTTATTTTGATCATAAATCTCAAATTACTTACTGTGTGTGTTATGATGTACAGGTCAAGACTTTCTTTCATAAAGATATCTAGTAATTTCAGTATCATTTTTTAAAAAATAACTCCTTTCCTCATGGAACTATTTTAGGAACTTTGTAAAAAATCAGTTGGTCTTATTTATGTGATTTTATTTCTCTAATTGATCTACTATTCTATATTTTAATCCTTATTCCAACACAAGTCTGTCTTTAGCTTTTTCTTCTTTTACAAAATTATTTTTAATTATTCTAAGGTCTTTGAATTTCCGTATAAGCTTTAAAGTTATCTTGTGAATTTATTAAAAACCTGCTGATGTTTTAATTGGGACTGTCTTGAATTATTTATTAATTTATTAAGTTTCATTTATTAAAATAATCTCTACACCCACTGTGGGACTCGAATTCACAACCCTGAGATCAAGAGTCCTACATGTTCTTCTGACTGAGCCAGTCAGGTGCCCCTCTCTTGAATTTTTAAATCACTTTTCTTAACCTTTTTTGTTTTTATTTGTTACCCTCCAAACCCAAGGAGGAAAAAAAATCTATTTAAAATCTCTCAAGCAAGATAAATTATATAATAAAGAATATGATTCTATTAGGTAGGGTTTAGCTGTGGAAGGTAACAAATCACTGTATGTGTAAGGGGTTTTTCCGCCCCCTAGGAAACCATTTTTGCCCTTTTGGGGGTGATACTTCTGTTGAGAATACATGCTTTAGATCAGTGTGAGGAGAATCACTTCTCCACTGCATGAACTTGATATCTTTCTCCATTTATTTAGGCCTTCTTTAATTTCTCTGACAATGTTTTCTGGCTTTCAGTGTACAGATATTTTACCTTTTTTGTTAAATTCATTTCTCAATAAGAATTTTAGTTTTCTTATACCTTATAAAAGAGGTATTTTTATTTATTTTTTTTCTATACAGCTAAACTTATAATATTGACATTATAACTTTTGGAATTTCAATGATAACTCTAGAAATTCCTTTTTTGATCTGTCCCTTAGCATTTTAAATCAAAACCATCATATATCTAGGAATAGAGGCAACAGGCTTTCCAGTCTTTATGCAACACCCTTCTGGAGAGGGTTATAAAAATTTACATGAGGAACCACTTTATAAAGTTAAATGTAATAGACAAATATTTTGTTGTTTTGCATTTTTAGTTGCCTCTCCATATCAACCAGCATTGACTCTGCGGTAAAGAGCATGCCCACCTTCCCACGCAAGGAACAAGATGTCTGACAGGATGGATGAACTGGTTTCCTAGATTGCCAAAGGTAGGAACACAAAAGTTTTCCTTTATTACAGTGTGGCTGAGAAAGGGGGAGATTTCCCAGCTGGCCTCCAAAAGAGAACACAACAGAATGATTTGGCCAATGACTGCAAGTTTGTATAAACAATCTCTTTTTCAAGTCTGCCTCTGAGAGGGTCCCTGGAGTATAACTTTATCATTGAGGCTCCTAACCAAAGTTTCTCTAATGGCTGACCGACTTTGATATCCCTGGAGGCATGTGAAAATGGTGGCTCTGGCTTGCTAAGGTCAGGAGACATGAAAATATGCAATTACTATGGAGTCACATTCTATTTTTCTCATCATCTTGTGTTTGTGTATGGCTCTGTTAGCTTCAGTATTGTGCAAGCTTGATAATTAGTTCCTTGGAGATTTCCAGTACTGACTTGAATTAAATTGAGGAGAAAGTTTTCATCAAACATCATCAGATCTGGATACAGAGGAATGAATGTGTAAGACAGTGTGAATAAAGGAAAAGAGAAGTAAATGCACAAGAGACTGGAAATAGAGTGAGGTGGTGAAAGAGTACAAAAAGAAAGAGTGCAGTCTGTTTGGGATTCCCTCTTCCTTTCTCTTTTCCTCTCTCCCTGCTCACATGCATGTGCACATTCTCTAAATAAATAAATAAATAAATAACTTTTAAAAAATAATCCATTGAAAATGACAGCTTGAGAAGAAATGTTTGTACATGTCAAGCATAGCCCCATTCAAGATACAGAGCATTTTCATCTAGAAAGTTCCCTTACGGCTTTTGCATGCAATCGTCCCTAACTCTTCCTTCAGGCAGCTACTGATTTCTAAAGCTGTTACACATTAGTTTTGTACATCAAGTATACATTCGTGTTATGTGTTAGTTTTGTAGGTTCTCCTATTTCGTATAAATCAAACTGTATATTAATAGTGTTCTATGTCTTGTTTCTTTTGTTCTGGTTCTGTTTTTGAAATTTATTCATGTTTCCTCCTGTGTATGTTCATTCTTTTTACTGTAGAATAATAGTTAATTATATGGATATACCACCATTTCATTATCCATTCGTCTGATGATGGTTCAACTTAGGACTATTATGAATAAAATATTTCATCCTTCATCATTAAATATGATATTATCTATAGGTATTTTGTAGATATCTTTACTAATTTGAGAACTATGTTTTCTATTTCTAGTTTGCTCATTTTTTTTCTTTTCTTTTTTTTTTTTTTTTTTTTTTTTTTTTTTTTTTTTTTTTTTTTTTTTTTTTTTTTTACCATGAATGAGTGTTGGATTTTTCCAATTTTTTGGTCTCTATTGAGATAATTGAGATGTGATGAAGATCATGCACTTTTTCCTCTTTTGCATGTTAATGTAGCAAATCATATTTGATTTCCAAATGTTGAACCAACCTTGCATTACAGGGATATCTGTATTTGACCATTTTCAATTATTCTTTGTACGTAAGCCTGGATTTCATTTGCTAGTTCTTGTTCTGGAATTTTGAATTGATGATCATGACTAATATACTCTCTACAATTTAAAATTTCCAGAAATTCTTTGTTAGCTTTTGGCATTAGTGTTGTACTACCTTTGTAAAATGATTAGGAAAGTATTCTCCCTTCTATTAGGAAAGTATTCTCCCTTCTATTTCCTGAAAATGCTTGAGTAAAACTGATGTTATAATTTCTTTAAGTGTGTAGTAGAATTAAACAGTAAACCATCTGGGTCTGCACTTTTCTTTGTGAGATTTATTTAATATGGTTTCTTTAATAGATATAGAGCTCTTCTGATTTTCTATTGCTTTTGTTTTATTTTTGGTAAATTGCCTTTTTTAAGGAATTTGTTTCATTTTATAAAATTTTAAATTTTTATATAATATTATTTATTATCCTCTTAATAACATTTATAGGACCTCTAGTAATATTCCTTTTTTTATTTTATCTAGCTATCTATCTATCTGAGAGAGCACAAGTTGAAGGGGGGCAATGCAAAGGGAAAGGGCGAGAGATAATCTTAAGCAGTCTATAGGCTCAGCACAGAGCCCAGCTTGGGGCTCCATCTCATGACCCTGAGATCATGACCTGTGCCAAAAGCAGGAGTCGGATGCTTAACCAACTGAGCCACCCAGGTATTTTGTATTTTTTCTGTTTTATTTTCTCAGTTAGTTCTCCTAGATTTTGATCAATATTATTAATCTTTTAAAAAGTTGCAGACTCTGATGGTATTTTTTCTTCTGCTTGTCTGTTTTTTATTTCATCAATTTATACTCAGCATTATTAATTCTTGCCTTTTTAAATCTTGGTTTTAAATTGTTTATTTTTCCTTCTAGTTTTTTTTTTTTAAGATTTTATTTATTTATTTGACAGACAGAGATCACAAGTAGGCAGAGAGAGAGGGGAGGAAGCCGGCTCCCCGCTGAGCAGAGAGCCTGATGCAGGGCTCCATCCCAGGACCTGATCATGACCTGAGCCGAAGGCAGAGGCTTCAACCCACTGAGCCACTTAGGCACCCCTCCTCTTAGTTTTTTAATGGAGAACCCTAAATTATTGATTTTAAATCTAAAAATTTAATATTTAAAAATAAGATTCGCTTTTGTTACATCAAATTAATTTGAGATGCCATCTTTTCATTACCATTTAAAGATTTTTCTAAACATCATTGTAGTTTATTTTATCATTGTAATTTATTCTATGAGAAATTTTTATATCGATACTAGTAAATTTTTCCAATGTTTTGTGATTTTATATGTGTTTATTATTAATGGTTTCTAATGAAATTTTATTAGGGTCAGAAAACATAGTCTGCTAGTAGGTGTATACAGATTTAGGATTGTTGCATATTTTAGGTGGTTTGTACTCTTTATTACTGTGAAGTTTTTCTTTAGGTCCTGTATTTCTCTTTGCTTTGAATTCAGATTGTCTGAGATAAATACACCATACCAGCTCTTTTAGGCACACTGTTTACATATAATACCTTTTTTATTCTCCAACTTTCAAACTCTTTATCTTTATTTTTTTATTTTATTTTTTTTTAATTTCTTTTCAGTGTAACCGAATTCATAGTTTTACACCACACCCAGTGCTCCATGCAATGCGTGCCCTCCACAATACCCACCACCTGGCTCCGCCAACCTCCCAGCCCCCGCCCCTTCAAAACCCTCAGGTTGTTTTTCAGAGTCCATAGTCTCTCATGGTTCATCTCCCCCACAATTTCCCTCAACTCCCTTCTCCTCTCCATCTCCCCATGTCCTCCGTGTTATTTGTTATGCTCCGCAAATAAGTGAAACCATATGATAATTGACTCTCTCTGCTTGACTTATTTCACTCAGCATAATCTCTTCCACTCCCGTCCATGTTGCTACAAAAGTCAGGTATTCATCCTTTCTGATGGAGGCATAATACTCCA
>PISX010035232.1:0-13142 GCA_004024625.1 Mellivora capensis
TAGTGATCCGAAGGGGCACGTGCACCCGAATGTTTATAGCAGCAATGTCTACAATAGCCAAACTATGGAAAGAGCCTAGATGTCCATCAACAGATGAATGGATAAAGAAGAGGTGGTATATATACACGATGGAATACTATGCAGCCATCAAAAGAAATGAAATCTTGCCATTTGCAACGACGTGGATGGAACTAGAGGGATTCATGCTTAGTGAAATAAGTCAATCAGAGAAAGACAACTATCATATGATCTCCCTGATATGAGGAAGTGGAGATGCAACATGGGGGACTAGGGGTGTAGAAAAAGAAGAAAAGTAACAAGATGGGGTTGGGAGGGAGACAAACCATAAGTGACTCTTAATCTCACAAAACAAACTGAGGGTTGCTGCGGGGAGGGGGTCGGGAAATGTGGGTGGGGTAATGGACATTGGGGAGGGTATGTGCTATGGTTAGTGCTGTGAAGTGTGTAAACCTGGCGATTCACAGACATGTATCCTTGGGGATAAAAATATGTTTATAAAAAATAAAAATTAAAAAAAAAGATTGAATGTAAATGGTAAGAAATACTTAGAAGGTACTGTTTTTAGCTCGAGTTACTTACCACATGATGATGATTCTACTAACTGAAATAAAGAATCTCAGAAATAGTAAACATTAGGGGCAGTATATGGTGGATATGGGCAGTGGGGACTGAAGTTCAGAAGTTGGAATTATATATATATGCACACATATATACATGTAGTTAACACATAAGTGATTAATGATGTCAGTTAATATATTGATATAAAATTATTAAAGTGAGTTAATATAACAGATATGTAATATGATATAGTAATGATTAATAATGTCAGTTTATATGTGTGTATATATATATTTAAATGATTTTTTGGATGATCATCAGAGTTTTTTTTTAGATAGTTGCCACTTAGCACTCAAGAAAAAGCACTTGGAACAAAAATAAAAAAGAATTTACATTGATTTCCTTAGAGGGGGAAGGCAAGCTATAGAAAGGTGGGAAAATGGAAAGAAAGTGAAATAGAAAGGAAACCTAGAGCAATTTTTTAAATTTCTTTTCAGCGTAACAGATTCATAGTTTTTGCACCACACCCAGTGCTCCATGCAATGCGTGCCCTCCCTAATACCCACCACCCTAGAGCGATTTTTGCAACTTACTCAGGACGGAGGGGATTGAATTATAGGCTGTTCCAGAACAATCAGATAACTGTCACCTCTATCTCTTCCTCTCAAGTGTGGGATTCAGGAAGATCATCTAGTTCAATGGCTTAATTGTATGTGTATTTACACAAAAACTAAGAAGTTAAGGAACATATTAAAAAGTAAGTGTAGCTCATGCTTCCTGGTTTGGTAGTGAGCTCCAGAAATTAGCTTCCTGGTTATAAGCTGGGTGATGAAGTCCTTGCTGGAGTTCTGCACCACGCAGTAGCTGCCAGCCATCAGGATGATTCATGAAAGGAGAATACAAGTAAACACTAGGGCTGAGACAGTGCTTTAGGACTTTGCCATGAAAATGTCTGCATTCTTGCTTTCCTTGTTGAAGCATAGAAAAAAAAACAGAGATAAAAGTAAATACATGAGCTAGAATGGGATAGGAAATGGTTAGACAGGTTCATGAACTGGCATAACATTATGCAGGGAATATCAGTTCAGAGCACTAAATATTTCCTAATATCAATAGTAGCTAGCTATGGAGAGATCTTTCTATTTCTTCAGTCTAGTGGAAGACACCATCGACAAAGTCACTTAAAATTGATTGACTGAAACATTTAAGGGAAACAAGAGAAGGTAAAATATGAATTTTGGCCAGAGAGAAAGGCATTTCTTGTTTCTATTTTTGGCATCCACTGAGTGAACTGATCAATTAGCACCTACCTGCCTGTTCAGTTTGAAGACCAGGAAAGCAGTTTCTAAACACTGAGGTAAGAGCTTGATGAGTCAAAGCTTTGATAACAAGATTTCAATTTCTTTTCTTCCTCTTTCCCTCAAATGAACTGTAAGGACCTATTTTTTTAAATTTATTTTTATTTCTTTTCAGCGTAACAGAATTCACAGTTTTTGTACCACACCCAGTGCGCCATGCAATATGTGCCCTCCCTAATACCCACCACCAGGCTTCCCCAACCTCCCACCCCCCGCCCCTTCAAAACCCTCAGGTTGTTTTTCAGAGTCCATAGTCTCTCATGGTTCATCTCCCCCCCAATTTCCCTCCACTCCCTTCTCCTCTCCATCTCCCCATGTCCTCCGTGTTATTTGTTATGCTCCGCAAAGAAGTGAAACCATATGATAATTGACTCTCTCTGCTTGACTTATTTCACTCAGCATAATCTCTTCCAGTCCTGTCTATGTAGCTACAAAAGTTGGGTATTCATCCTTTCTGATGGAGGCATAATACTCCATAGTGTATATGGACCACATCTTCTTTATCCATTCGTCCATGGAAGGGCATCTTAGTTCTTTTGTAAGGAACTATTTTATATTTTATATTTTTATATTAAAGCCAGAGGCTTCCCTATTCCTATCTGGGGCTTTAAAGTCAGCGGGTGTGGGGGAGAATCCAGCAAGTCACTCAACTCTCTGAGCCTCATTTCCTTCTCTATAAAATGATAATGATAATAATACCTATTTCATAAGGATGAGGGGGAATTAAATGAATTCCACTCCTTCACGCAACATCCGAAATCATTCCATAAATGCGGACTATTGCGTGGGGCGGGGGTGAGTGCTGTTCTCCCAGGCTTCCATGGAGTTTTACAGTCACAGGATAATGGCAAAGCTACCGTTTGTTTAAACCACACCTGCTGAAGTAGAAATAAAGCCAAGCTCTGCTAAAATATGGGCAAATACTTCTAAACGTTTCAAACATATATCGATTTTTAAAAACCTGATGTTGTAAGTTTTATGAAACTTATTATTACATCTCCAAAATTTACCCTAAGGTTCTTATTCTTGGAGGGAAACAAACCTAAAGGCAAAGACAATAACCTTTTATAAGTAAAGTACAGTAAAATACCATCCTCTGAGGCATTAAAACGGCACTTAAATAGCTAGACATTCCCTGTCTTTGAAGACACTTCACGGTAAAGATATTATATTGCTGCTAAGGGTTTAGTCACTTAACTTTCAAGAAGTTAGATTGATGATGATCATTATTTTCAATACTGTTGTGTATTTACCCAACAGATTTCCCTCAAAGAGCCGAAGGGTTTAACAGAAAGCTGAAGCCAAGTTGCTGCAGATTGGAGGCCTTGAACTAGCTTGATGCCTGCCCTTGGCGTAAGAGGTGCCCCAGCAGTGAAGAGGCCAGGAGCCGCCTCCACCTGGTGTGTGCTCTGTGCAAGCATCCCAGCTCCAGAGCAACATAAAGAACTTGGAAACTGCTCTTCAAGCCTTTGCTGCAGCGCACAGACCAGCTGAGGCCTGTCCCTCCCCTCAGCACAGGTACAATCCATCTGAGCCCAAGAGCAAAGGGCACTGCTTCCCCAGGATTTGTTTGCTTCCTCCTCATAAGAGGGCTCTGATCCCTGCCTGGACTGCAGTCCATGCCCGAAGGTGCCAAGGGCCTTCCTCATGCTGGGCGAACAGGATGGGAGCCTGGCACTTGAGCTAACGTCTATTCAGCTGGGAGACACCGGGCAAACCAGCTAAGCCCTCGGTTCTCTGCTCTGTAAATACTCAGGGCTGGGATCCATCGCCAATATTCCCATCAATGTAAGAGCCTATGTTTCTAAGGTGACAGCAAAATAAGATGGAAAATACATGTAAAAGAAAATAAAAAAACTTTAATTTTATGAAAAGTGACCTCATGGTTAGAAGAGTCATGAAGAAAGTGGTTCGGGCAAAGATTTCACAAGCTAAATTACAAATAAATGAAACCTTAGTCCATTAACACAGTCTTCAGCTCTCTGTGACAGATAAAAGATGACTTACTGGTGATTCAATGTCTTCTAGGAGCAAAACAGAACAGCGTTCACATTTCAACAAAGTTTGGGCCCGATGCATTATTTTCTTGACAATTTTCTCCAAGTCAGTCTGTTCTTCAAAGAGGTCATTAACAACCTCCAGTAAAGCCTAGGAAAGACGAAATGGATGTATTTAGGTGGGTATAGACTGAATAAAAAATTTTTTTTTCCTCTCAAAATTCCATTTAGTCTTTGTTGTAATATAAATATATTTGTGTGGCCACTTTTTAGAGCATTGATGATTGTTTCAACATATTCCATCATTTTGCTTATAACACAGTTTTGAACTGCAAAATACAACTTGAGAATAGTGCCAATCCATATAATGCCCTGTAAATTCCACATATAGCTATAGGACTATCTCCTGAGTAGCTAATGACCACACGATCCCATTTTAGTCTGCTATAGCTCTAGGCTTCCCTCCCTACCCCTGCCCCACACAAGTTTTTCTGCAACGTGACTAGGTATAAATCCAACATTTTTTAATCTGTTTGTTTATTTTCATCACAACAAATGCCCTCCTTAATCTCCATCACCTATTTACCCTTCCCCCCCACCAGTTCTCTGTAGTTAAGAGTCTGTTTTTTTGTAAACCCAACATTTTATAAATTATGAATACCCGATTCTCTCCAAAGCACATTTATTTCAGAAAATTACAAAGTAGCTCTTCTTCACCCTCAGGAAGAAATAGGTTCATGGTCAAACTTGAGACTTATTTTCCCTAATACACATCTCTCACAGAACCCTGAAAGAATTATAGGGATGAATGCTAATTAAGCTTCAGAGCCTTCAAAAAATGTATATAAAATCCCCATTAATCCCTCTACATAAGAAGTATTGCTTCATCTCACCTGTCCAGGAAAACATAAATACTAAAATATATCTCAGGAAAGAAAATACCACTAAAATTTCTGTTAAAACAACACAGTGAAAACACACAAAGGAAAAAAAAAAACCTTAGAATTCTAACTTGAAAACTGCATACTCACTTAAAAATCAAATTGTATAACCTCTCTCTCTTTTTTTAAAATTTCTTTTCAGCGTAAAAGTATTCATTGTTTTTGCACCATACCCAGTGCTCCATGCAATACGTGCCCTCCTCAATATCCACCACTTGGCTCCCTCAACCTCCCACCACCCGCCCCTTCAGAACCCCTCAAGTTGTTTTTCAGAGTCCATCCTTTCATTTTATCCAGCTTATTTAGCTTGCAATTTTTGCATTGAAATAATATTTATTTGGAATTTTTAATTACATGACTCTTCCCAGAGATTTCAGAATAGCAGGCTATGTACAGGTAGTAGATATTATGCTCCTACGAGAAAGCAATCAGAAAATTACACAGCCAGTGAATTGATCAGAGGGTGCTTTGTTCAACAGAACCTCATAAAAGGTACCCTCTCAGGACTGACCTCTCACAAAAGGATTTTGTGGGTTTTCAAATTCACATCTGTTCTGGTAGATGGTGTTGAGGATCATCTGAGGGTTATGACCAATTTTCAACTTTCGTAATGAATTTGATTTGTCCTGAAACCATTGGAAACATGTGAAAATTTCTTCTTTGAGTCTATTCTGGTAGAAAAGCATTTGAATAAGTTAAGGGATCCATGAAATGAGTATAGTTCACTGAGCATCTAAAAGAGGACCAAATATCCTTAGCAGCATTTTCTCTAAAGAGACCTTGTGAGTATGGCTAAGGGCCTTGGGGGGCTCTATGATCCTGAAGCAGAGATACACGAGGAGGTGAAAAAACTTTTGCGTATATCCTGACTGTTTAGCATTTGGACAGCAAATTGCTCTAAGAAGTCAACAATGTGCAATAATTTCATATTTAAATATAACATTAAAAATGAGGCAATTGTCTGAATAATTACCAACACCATTCCCTGTTATTAAGGGGGAAAACATTTTTCCTTAATCATCCAGGCTATTTCTTCAGATAGATCCTATTAACTGAACAATTATTTAACTTCTCAATTTGTTGTGACTGTGTGGATAGGGCCTCTGGGACCCATATACAAGAACATTTATCTCGGAGGAAAAACTAATTGTGCCTTGAGTCTTGCACTGACAAATCACATCATAGTAATTTTACTGTTTCTAATTAAAAATTGCTGCTTTACTAACAAGTGATAAAAGTTTCATAAATAACAATACAGACTTGCTCCACAATGAGAGAAAAAGGGAAGAAAATCTTGGATGATAGGAAAGTCAACAGATTGGAGGCTCCTCACACAACTGAACACTCCCTATTTCTTGATTTCCCTTGTGTTTGCCCCCCTCCTTTGCCTAGTGTCATCTTTTGTTCCCGGGCTCATTCTTGGACCTCTTCCCTTCTCTTCTCCACATATTCTCCCCCAGATTGACGCACTCAGTGCCCTACTTTTAAATATCACCTATATACTGATCTTTCCCATATATGAGTCTTGAGTCCTGACATCTCACCAAAACTCTGGAGTCCTGTACCCGACCGTTTATTTGCCAGCTGTATAAGCCAAAAGTAATTTTCATTCATTTCCCACATCATAAACTTTGTCTATTTCATCGCTAATTTTGGGGGGAATCTCTCATTTCTCACTGATTTAGTCCCAGCCACATTATTTCTTTTTTTCTTAGCTCTATTGAGATATAATTGACAGATAATTTCTGGATGTTTAAGGTATAAAATATGATGATTTGATACATCACATGTTGTAAAATGATTAGTACAATAAGGTCAGTTAACACATCCATTATTTTACATAATTTCAATTTGCAAATATCTTCTCCCATTCCATAGGTTGGTTCTTCATTTTGTTGATGGTTTCTTTTGCTGTGCAGAAGACTTTTAGTTTGATGTGGTCCCACTAGTTTATTCTTGTCCTTTTGTATCAGATCCAAAAAATCGCTGAAGCTTTCCCCCTATGTTTTGTTCAGAAGTTTTAGTTTCATGTCTTACATTTATATCTTTAATCCATACTACTTAATTTTTGTGGGTGGTGTAAGACAGGGGTCTGATTTCAGTCTTTTTCATGTGAATATCCAGTTTTCCCAACATCATTCTCCATTAAGTATTCTTGGCTCCCTTGTCAAATATATGTTGACTGTATAAGCATGGATTTATTTCTGGGCTCTCAATTCTATTCCATTGGTCTATGTATCTGTTTTTAGTGCCAGTGCCATGCTGTTTTGGTTATAAGAGCTTTGTATTATAGTTTGAAATCAGGAGGTGTGATGCCTCTAGTTTTGTCCTTCGTTTTCAGGACTGCTTTGGCTATCTGAGTTCTTCCTCTCTGCTCCCTAGACACATGGACCAAGGTTTTGCCTGCCTCATGCCTTTATTCTTGACATTTCCACTATCTGGACTGCTCTTCCCTAATCTTTGTGTGGTTTTGC
This sequence comes from Mellivora capensis, assembly GCA_004024625.1. Taxonomy (NCBI): domain Eukaryota; kingdom Metazoa; phylum Chordata; class Mammalia; order Carnivora; family Mustelidae; genus Mellivora; species Mellivora capensis. The sequence continues at coordinate 7,350 of PISX010035232.1, forward strand.
ACTGTCATTTCATTCAGGTCTCTGCTCAAATAACATGTTATAGAGAACTTCTTGACCATGCTCTGAAATAAACATCCTCCCAAACCATCCTTCAATGATCAATCTCTCTCTATCACTACCTGATAGTATATTATTTCTTATTTGTTTGGTTCTCTATTATCTACTATACCTATCTATACCTACCTGTATCTATTGTATTATGAGTCTAATATAATTTAGTATCTATTTGACAGTTTGGGAATTTTTGAGTCTTCCTTTCTTTCTCTCTTTTCCTTCCTTCCTTCCTTCCTTCCTTCCTTCCTTCCTTCCTTCCTACCTTCCTTCCTATTTACATGGATAGCTGGTGAAAGTCCCTCTTTGTGTGTGTTTCTTTATAATCCTATAAAAGTATTTGCATTATTGTTCAGTATTCTAGTGATGCTCTTCCAGAAAAACTTTCAATTCAAAAGCAAAATTTATGAGGTGGGGTGAAATTACTTGTAACATACCTCGCTTCTTAAAGAAACTAAATTGTAAAAATATCACTAAAGTGTGTTATTGTTTCAAGGCTATAAGAGTATATCTACTACCTTACAGTACAGATGTGAAATTAATTTCATTTTTTAAAGAAGATGGTACTGTTTGCCCAAAACAACAGAGAATTTGTATCCACTTCCATTTGCACTTATTGCTTCAAAGGTATCTTCAACCATAAACTTGAAGGATTAAACAAATAGAAAGGACTCCTAGACTATTCAAACCTCATCTGCTGGTTTTAAAACACATGATGGTTCACAAATCCTTGAAAGTCAGAGAGCTTTGAGCATTGTCAACAGTGTTTCTTTCTACTCACCCTGCTTCTTTCATATTCTTTCCTTGAGGCAGCAAAGAGCTGAGCATTGGATATGGCAATTCCACAAAATGGAAGATACATCTGCATAACCTGGGGGCAAAGAGAGTGTTAAGAACATTAAAACATTACTGCCCCAAATTCCATATTCCCTGCATCGGCTTGATCATAATACATTCTCTTCAGCACAGAAATTGAGTATGGAATTGTCGATACTAATATCTTAACTTCAGAAGGGATATTTTTCATCATTAACTGTAAGACTGTCTCAATCAAGCTTTAACTAGGGACAGTCACATCAATGAGCATATACAGTGAAGCAACAGACAACGAAAATCACTAAAAACTATGATATAGGAACTCTACCTAAATCATCTGTGTATCCCTTCCTTGATCAGTGAAAAAGGAATAAATGAATAAACTCATATATCTAGAATCTAAGGCAAGTGTCCACACTCACATTTGGAGGCCAGCAAGCTATGAGTCAATTTCTTAGTGCATGTGTATCTGTAGCAGGGTTCTCAGCATGACCCTAGTACTCTGCCAGGTACGAATTTCAGTAGATTGGCTCAGGAAGAACTTAGGGGCCACAGGGTCTAATAAGCTTGTGCAAAAGAGCTCAAATTGTGCCCACTGTTCTGTTGACATAACTGGATGTGAATGCAAATGTGAGGGATGATCCTACAGAAAGCTGTTGAGGAAAGTTTGGAGAGCCTTTCAGGCAGTACACTTCTCCTATGAGAAGAAACAGCTTGGTGGGGAGGGCTCAATCTTAACAAAGTCTTTCTTATCATTTCATCAACACTTATTTTCAGTACTGCCTGACACTCTCACTCAAATTTATCTCCAGCATTGCTGATTCCAAAGAGAGAGAGAATGCCCCAAGTAAAACCAAAGGAATAGATTTCCCTAAACTCTTTGCAACATGCAACATTGTGACGAGCAATATTGCTTTGGGATTTCTGGAAGCAGAAGGAAAACGGCATGTTTTCTTCCACCACCCTTCTCCCTCTGTCTCCTTTTCTGTCTCTATTTGTCTCTCTGTCACACACCGCCCCCCCCCCCACTGTAATGTCCTGTGAAGAGGTACAGAACAAAACAAAGAGGAACAAAACAGAGCTGCTCCTGCATGCCCAGAAGAGGGAAGTGCAGTGTTCACCATGGGGGTGAGGGACAAGAACAGCAGGAGCAGTGTGAGACACCCCAGGGACACACAAAACACAATTACGTAGAGCCTGAGGTGATTTTGCAGAGGGCTTGAGAAAAACAAAAGATGAAGGACAATCCCCATTCCCTATCATTTCTTTCCTATTAAAATCTTGCTTTGGGGGCGCCTGGGTGGCTCAGTGGGTTAAGCCTCTGCCTTCGGCTCAGGTCATGATCCCAGGGTTCTGGGATAGAGCCCCACATCGGGCTCTCTGCTCAGTGGGGAGCCTGCTTCCTCCTCTCTCTCTGCCTGCCTCTCTGCCTATTTGTGATCTCTCTCTCTCTCTGTCAAATAAATAAATAAATAATTAAAAAAAAATCTTGCTTTGGCTACCTGGGCATACTCAACTCTGACCTCGGGTCCCAGCAAGTATTGCACAATGCTGTACAAGTTAATGTGGTGACAGCAGTCTTAAAGAAAGAGACACAATGGGAGTGGGATTAAGTAGCGGTACAAACTTAATGAGTTAATTTTTTTACACATCCTTCCAGGATAAATTCCTTCACTGAATTTGATTTGAACTTCTATTTAATGAGGATCTACTAGGCGCCAGACACTCTCACTTCATTTCTTCAACTTTTCACGGAGAGACTTTAAATACATTTTAGAGGTCAGGAAATCCAGTAACTTGCTCAAACCCGCACAGGAACTCAGGTCATCTTATTCTACAACTGATGACCATTCCCTACAATATGCTGCCTCCCAGAATGAGATACTATTTCTGTCACCCCCCCATTCCCCTTCCTTACCACTCTCCCTCAAGCCTTAGGAAGTTTGTTGATAAGCCAGATAAAGCTGTTGACATAAAGCTGCCAGATATTCTGCCAGAATTTCCCTGTCGTTAGCCAGAACGGGACCACTTCCAACATCACCTACACGCACAGAAAGCACTTTCCTGTTGTTTCCTGTTTTTTCTCTGCTGTGGAGGCGGTGACATGATGGAGGTGCGGGGTAGGGGAAGATACAGGTTATTTTACCCTTCTCTTTTTCCTTTCCATTCCATTGTCCTTTCCTTCCTTTCCCTTCCCTTCTCTTCCCTTCCCTTTTCTCTTCTCTTCCTTCCCTCTTCTTTTCTTCCTTCCTACCTGTGTTTATTTGCCTTCAGAGGCCATGTTTAAGGTGGTTTATAGGTTATGCAAGTAGGTAGAAGAGAATGACCAAATGAATATGTGAAATGTTTTCTAATATATCTAGGCTTGTTTCAATTCATTTGTAATACCAACACTTATGAACTCCAAGCATTGTGTAGAATTAAAAAGAATGTGAATTTTAAATTAGATGACCATTGTCCTTTATATGGCTGTTCTGTGTAAAAGCCAAGTCACTTAACCTTTCTGCACCTATTTCCTTATCTATAAAATGCCTGGTTTCACTGGCTAATCTTTCCTTTTTAGTTCTAATATTTCATGATTCTAATAAGTAGAAACATCCATAGCTGTAATATTCTGCTTGTTGGAGAAAACAAAGAATTAAATAAACATGCTCACATTTTATTCAAAAAAATAATCATTTGTAGTAGTAATTGATGTTGACGCAGTCTTTGGATATGATGTTGAGCATTTTATATGCACTCTACACCCTGATCCTTATAATCACATATGCCATACCATTTATTCTATTTTTCAGATGGGAAAACTGAGGCTTTAGAAAATTAGCCTAATTTGTTGGGAGACATCTCTCCATTGGGTCTGTCACATTTCTGCACAGCTTACAACCAAAATCATTGCTCTGTATTTCAAAGGTGTTTGTATAATGAACAGCCTTGGAAAACAGTGTCTTTTCCAGAGCGAAGAGCAAACTTGTTTACTACAAAGTGTTATTAAGATAGTATCTCTCTGGGGCAGAGGTCAAGCAAGCTTACTGTCCATTATGAAAGATTTGTGTTCCCTACATTTGAGATTCCTCTCCTAAACCCATGACTTGTGTCATCAAGATGACGCTGTTACTGAACATTTCATCCCAAGTCAGAAGCAATTGTTCACATATCACTAAGACTATTTCATTTTTGGGATGCCTGAGTGGCTCAGTTGGTTAAATGTCTGCCTTTGGCTCAGTCATGATCCAAGGGTTCTGGGATCAAGGCCCGCATCAGGTTCCTTGTTCAGCGGGGAACCTACTTCTCCCTTTGCCTCTGCCTCACCCCCTCCTTGAGCTCTCTCTCTCTCTCTGATAAATAAATAAAATCTTAAAAAAATTTAAAAAAGAGTATTTCATTTTTCATTTGTCCTGTAGGTGTATTGATATGAACTCCCTGATATAGTTACTTAGTAACTTAATTACTTAGTATTTGTAATTATAAGGTTAAGAGTCCCAGGAACAATTACTGAGATCCATGTTAAATTTCTTTATTCCCTTTTACTGAGCTCATTGCTATTTATCTTATTGTATCATTTCATTGATTTCCCCCTCCACCACATTGCATTTCCTTTATTTTAGTGATTAAAACTAGAAAGTCTAGGTATACTTAATAAAATCTAAATTTAACACCTTTAGCCTCCTTCCAAGACATTGGACCACTTTAACTTTCCTGTTATATCTGCTACTTTTTTTTACTCATATTTTGTTCATTATTGCAAACTGGACATTATTATTATTCATTCATGCTTATTTAGATTTCCTCACATGTTTACCAATTTTTTCTTCTTCATTCCTTCTAGCATCTCTTTCTCTCCTTCTGGAATAATCTTTCTCTTTTTGAATCCTTTAGGATATCCTTTAGCACTGCTGGAAAATGTGTTATTTTTGCTTTGTATAAAATTGTTCTTATTCTATGATCAATCTTAAAAGGTAATTTAGTTTGGTATGCAATTCTAGGTTGAGAGCTATTTCTTTTTTTTTAAATTTATTTATTTATTTTTTTATTTCTTTTCAGTGTAACAGAATTCATACATAGTTTTACACCACACCCAGTGCTCCATGCAATGCGTGCCCTCCACAATACCCACCACCAGGCTCCCCCAACCTTCTAACCCCCGCCCCTTCAAAACCCTCAGGTTATTTTTCAGAGTCCATAGTCTCTCATGGTTCATCTCCCCCCCAATTTCCCTCAACTCCCTTCTCCTCTCCATCTCCCCATGTCCTCCGTGTTATTTGTTATGCACTGCAAATAAGTGAAATCATATGATAATTGACTCTCTCTGCTTGACTTATTTCACTCAGCATAATCTCTTCCAGTCCCGTCCATGTTGATACAAAAGTCGGGTATTCATCCTTTCTGATAGAGGCATAATACTCCATAGTGTATATGGACCACATCTTCTTTATCCATTCGTCTGTTGAAGGGCATCTTGGTTCTTTCCACAGTTTGGTGACCGTGGCCATTGCTGCTATAAACATTGGGGTACAGATGGCCCTTCTTTTCACCACATCTGTATCCTTGGGGTAAATACCCAGTAGCACAATTGCAGGGTCATAAGGAAGCTCTATTTTTAACTTCTTGAGGAACCTCCACACTGTTCTCCAGAGTGGCTGCACCAACTTGCATTCCCACCAACAGTGTAAGAGAGTTCCCCTTTCTCCACATCCTCTCCAACACACATTGTTTCCTGCCTTGCTGATTTTGGCCATTCTAACTGGTGTGAGGTGGTATCTCAATGTGGTTTTAATTTGTATCTCCCTGATGGCTAGTGATGATGAACATTTTTTCATGTGTCTGATAGCCATTTGTATGTCTTCATTGGAGAAGTGTCTGTTCATATCTTCTGCCCATTTTTTGATGTGATTATCTGTTTTGCATGCGTTGAGTTTGAGAAGTTCT
>PISX010035233.1:0-13140 GCA_004024625.1 Mellivora capensis
GGAGTATTATGCCTCCATCAGAAAGGATGAATACCAGACTTTTGTAGCAACATGGACGGGACTGGAAGAGATTATGCTGAGTGAAATAAGTCAAGCAGAGAGAGTCAACTATCATATGGTTTCACTTATTTGCGGAGCATAACAAATAACACGGAGGACATGGGGAGATGGAGAGAAGGGAGTTGAGGGAAATTGGGGGGGAGATGAACCATGAGAGACCATGGACTCTGAAAAACCACCTGAGGGTTTTGAAGGGGTGGGGGGTGGGAGGTTGGGGGAGCCAGGTGGTGGGTATTATGGAGGGCATGCATTGCATGGAGCACTGGGTGTGTTGTAAAACTATGAATTCTGTTATGCTGAAAAGAAATGAAATTTTTAAAAAATTAAAAAAAAACATAGACATAGAGATCTCCTATTGGTTCTATTTCTCAGAGTTCTCTAAATTCACAGAAGAAGAAATAAGTTTAGATGATTTCCCTGAGCAGGAAAACAATGTTCATTATCTGCACCAACATAAGAAATGGGATATTAACTCTTAACATTTTTCATAGATTATTTACTTCCCAGGTTAATAAGCCCACCATAAATGCAGCAGGTTAGGGATGCCTAGGTGGCTCAGTCAGTTAAATTGCTGCCTTTCATTCAGGTCATGATCCCAGGATCCTGGGGTCAAGTCCCCAGTTGGGGTCCCTGCCCAAAGGGAAGTCTGCTTCTCCCTCTGCCTGCTGCTCCCCGTGCTTATGGTCTCTCTCTCTCTCTCTCTCTCTCTCTGGTCTCTCTCTCTCTCTCTTTCTCTGACAAATAAATAAATAAAATCTTTTTTTTTTTTAAAGCAGTTTAATGAATATTTTCTGTATGTTCCCCTGGATAGGAGTCAAGCACGTGACTTTAAGAGATTTTTTTTTTTTTAGGTTAGCTCTATAACACTAGAAACATAACAACCGCAAAGGAAGAACAGAAATGAGAAATAGGAAGCCTTTTCCAATAGGAAGAACCAAGGCCAAATAAAAGACAACACTTCTAGGTTATTGGCAACCAAGCCTGGGGACCCTACAAAGCTCAACAAGCATCATGCTACAGGTCCACTGACCTCCCTGAGACTGTAGCAACACACAAAATGTCCTTTTAGAAGCATTATAACTATGGCATTCACTCTTCTGTAAATCCAACACCATCATGTAAATATTTTCCTGTGGGACCAAAACGCAAATATATAACCTAAAACACATTTATAATCTAGTGTTCACATTTCTTAATATTTTGTTATCTTTAATGGCAAGGCAGTCACTCATTGTTATTCACTTCTATAGATACTGCCTATAGAACACATCCTTGAAACTTAATGACTAAAGTCTGACTTTAGTCATTTACTACCTAGAAAGCATTTGTATTTTCCCTTTTGGCTTCTATAGCATATCACTGTGTGTTCAAAGCACCTAAGGAGTTGTGAGGAAGAATATTTGATAGACAAGAGGAAACTATCCAAAGGACCTATTTAAAAAGAATGCCAAAATTATCAAAGTACAAAATATTAGTATGTACACACATCTTTTCTTGGCTTAACAACCAACTGCTGACAGCTTAAAAGGGAACTTCCTGGAGTACTTCAGTAATGAATCAATGAACACGAGATCTAGGACAGCGAAGACAATGAATAGTTTCTTGTTTTTTTTTTTATTTGAGAGAGAGAGATATGACAAGTAGGCGGAGAGGCAGGCAGAGAGGGAGAAGCAGGCTCCCCACTGAGCAGAGAGCCCGATGCGGGGCTCGATCCCAGGACCCCGAGACCACGACCCGGGCGAAGGCAGAGGCTTAACCCACTGAGCCACCCAGGCGCCCCAATGAATAGTTTTTAAACCACATCCCTAGCTGCTCATTTGGTTAAGATTCACTTTTTCCAATCCCTCCTTAATTCAGTGGGAAAGGATAAAGGATTTATCCTTGCCATACTCAACCTCATTAACTCTAAACAATTAATTTATCACCTTCATTCCAGTTATCTTCATTTGAACTTAAAATTCACTATTTTCTCCAAATTATCGACGAACTCTGAGAACTATTCAACCCTCTGGGGTAACTTAACAACTGATTAGAAATTTTTCTTGTTATCCTCAACCCAAGGAGTCATTTTTGTACTTGTCAATGCCTTTATTTATTCATTCATTCTTTCAATTCACCAAGGATGGATTTCTACTACCATGGTCAGTATATTTATTTGTTTGTGGTGACAAAGTGTCACAGACAGAGTGGTTTAAACAACAGAATTTTATTGTCTTATAGTTCTGAAGGCTAGAAGTACAAAATCTAGGTGTTTCAGTAGAGTTCATTCTTTCTGAGGGCTATGAAGAAAGGATCTGTTCTAGGCATCTCTCCTTGGCTTGCAAATGACCATCTTTTCCCTATGCTTCTTTACATCTTCTTCCCTCTCTATGTATCTGTGTCCAAATTTCCCCCATTTTATAAAAACACTATTATATTGGATTAGGGACCTACCCTATTCCAGTATGACCTCCACTTGACTAATTACATATGCAAGGAGCCTATTTCCGAATGAAGTCACTTTCTGAGACATTGGGGATTAAGAATTTAACATAAGAATTTGTATAGAGGAAAAAGGGGACAATGTAACTTCTAACAAACAGATGGGGAGCTATACATTGAGGATAAGATTCCCCTCATGCAACACCACCCTTCCCCCAATCTAAACAGAGGCTTTGGCCCCCTACTTTGTTGTGAAAATAAGGTTCATGTCATGAAAGTTCCATCAACCACCATCTTCTTCACCCCTTTGTTATATATAATTTCTCACATATACTTTGTCCTTCCACTCTTTGAATTCCTTCCTTGTCCTAGATTTCAAACTACCAAAACTACTAGGGGACCTGAAGACCCATGTACATCTTCCCTCTCCAATATTTTCACCTTCCCACTGATTCATCTCCCTGTGCTTGTAAAGAAGCAAAGAGTTTTCCATCCTAAAAAAGCCATTTGTGGGGCCCTCTGGCTGTACCAGAAACTAGCCAAAAATGAACCTCACTAAGTAGAGGTTTCTAAACAGTGTTCATAGTGATTCCATAATTTTCTTTCTCAGATAGTGTTAAAATTGTTTTGTTTTGTTTTGTTCACTTCCCTATTAGCTTCGTTGCCTGCAAACTTAACTGACAAAAGACAGGGTGACAGGAGAAAGGGAACACAAACTTTGTTAATATTTTACATGCAGTTCACAAAAAATTGTGAGTTTATATGAGTTTACATGAGTTTATAAGAGTTTGCATGAGATTACATGAGTTCAAATGAGTTCACAAAAATTTTGAGTTCACAAAAAATAAGTGAAACTCAAAGCAGCACTTAGACTTATTCATTTTAATAAAGGAAAAGGGGTTGGGGCTTTGAAGTATGATAAATTGTGACTAAGTGACTAGGAAATATATGGGAGAACTAGTCAGGTTTGTTTATGTGGATTCATCTCATTGTCCTCTCTGCATCTTTGGTGATAAGAGTTGCTCTTCTCTTCCTGGAACAGGAGAAGGGGCACCTTCACAAAGGAAAATTTATGCTCTGCTCTTAGGCAAAAAAAAAAGGGGGGAGCAAAGAGAACTTCTCCTGCATCTGCTGATTCTCATTTGCCTTCAGTTCAAAATAACCTTTATGCCAAAGTAGCATACTTGGGGGTGGCATGTCCTCCTTATTCCCTTCAGTTCCCACCCATTTGACTTGAGAAAAAAAAAAAGTGACTTTATATACTTTGTTGGTTTGCCCAAATTTCTCACTCTAAATGAACTTATTTTCAGCATACACCAGGATATAACTTTTGTAACCTACGGAAAGTGTCATTAAATGATGTGGCCATGATGCTGTCATATATTTGTCATTTCATGTATTAAACTCATAGCTGAGGCAACTTCTAATTTAAAATGTTTAAGCTAAGATAATCATTCAAAGGTTCAAAGATTTACTATTATATATATCCTAATTTCTCAGGTATATTTCCATGGTTTCTATCTCTATTCAATTACATTTTGCCCTTGTAGATAAAAACCCTTTGCTAAACCTCTAATTGAAAATTTATCTTCATACATTTTTAATGACTTTATTACAAGAGAAACCAAGAAGCCCCTAGAACAGCAAAAACACAGCCATAGCCCTGATAAATAGAAAGTAAAATAAACTTGAAAGTGAGAGATGCTTTTTGCAAGCAATGAAAGAAAAATTCCATGTATAAATTAAATTCAAGATAATGAACATTTTTTAATTTAAATTCAGTTTATAAATATATAATGTACTATTAGTTTCAGAGGTAGAATTCAGTGATTCATCAGTCTTATATAATACCCAGTGCTCATTACATCACATACCCTTCTTAATGTCCATCACCCAGTAACCTCATACCCCCACACCATCCCCTCCAGCAACCCTCAGTTTGTTTCCTATGATGAAGAGTCATTTATGGTTTGTCTCTCTCTGATTTCATCTTGTTTTAGCTTTCCTTCCCTTCCCCTCTGGTCCTCTGTTTTGTTTATTAAATCCACATATGAGTGAGAGCATATGATCATTGTCTTCCTCTGACTGACTTGTTTGCTTAGCATAATAACCTCTAGTTCCATCCATGTCATTACAAATGGCAAGATTTCATATTTTTTGATGGCTAGTAGTATTCCATTATACATATATACGTATATATATACATATATGTATGTATATATATACATACATACCACATCTTCTTTATCCATTCATCTGTCAATGGACATCTAGGCTCTTTCCATGGTATGGCTATTGTGGACATTGCTGCTACAAACACTGAGGTGCAAGTGCCCCTTTGGATCACCACATCTGTATCTTTAGGGTAAATACCCAGTAGTGAAATTGCTGGGTCATAGGGTAGCTTTATTTTCAACTTTTTGAGGAATCTCCATACTGTTTTCCAGAGTGGCTGCACCAACTTGCATTTCCACCAACAATGTAAGAGGGTTCCCCCATCTCTGCATCCGCACCAACAATTTGTTGTCTCCTGACTTGTTACTTTTAGCCATTCTGACTGGTGTGAGGTGGTATCTCACTGTGGTTTTGATTTGTATTTCCCTGATGCCAAGTGATGTAGAGTGGTGGGGTTTTTTTAAGATTTTATTTATTTATTTGACAGAGAGAGAGAGCGCACAAGCAGAGAGAACAGCAGGCAGAGGGAGAGGGAGAAGCAGGCCCTCCCGCAGAGCAGGAAGCCTGATGTGGGTCCTAGGATCATGACCTGAGCCAAAGGCAAACACTTAACTGACGGAGCCACCCAGGCACCCTTGGAGCACGTATTCATGTGTCTGTTGGCCATCTGGATGTCTTCTTTGAAGAAATGTCTGTTCATGTCTCTGCCCATTTCTTGATTAGATTATTTGTTCTTTGATTGTTGGGTTTGATAAGTTCTTTATAGATGTCACTTGCAAATATCTGATATACCTTTATTTGATGTCATTTGCAAATGTCTTCTCCCATTCTGTAGGTTGTCTTTTGGTTTTGTCAACTGTTTCCTTTGCTGTGCAAAAGGTTTTTATCTTGATGAAGTCCCAATAGTTCATTTTTGCCTTTTTTTCTCTTGCACTTGGAGATGTGTCTAGCAAGAAGTTGCTGGACCACCGTCAAAGAGGTTGCTGCCTGTGTTCTCCTCTAGGATTTTCATGGGTACCTGTCTCACATCTAGGTCTTTCATCCATTTTGAATCTATTTTTGTGGATGGTGTAAGGAAATGGTCCAGTTTCATTCTTCTGCATGTAGCTGTCCAGTTTTCCCAAAACAATTTGTTGAAGAAGCTGTCTTTTTTCCATTGGATATTCTTTCCTGCTTTGTCAAAGATTAGTGGACCATAGAGTTGAGGGTCCATTTGTGAGTTCTCTACTCATTCCATTGACCTACATGTTTGTTTTTGTGCCAATACTATACTTGTTTTGATTATCACAGCTTTGTAATAGAGCTTGAAGTCTGGAATTGTGATGTCACCAGCTTTGGTTTTCTTTTTCAAAATTCCTTTGGCATTTCAGGGTCTTTTCTGGTTCCATACAAATATTAGGGTTATATGTTCCATCTCTGTGAAAATCGATGGTATTTTGATAGGGGTTGCATTGAGTGCGAGATTGCTCTGGGTGGCATAGCCATTTTAACAACATTTGTTCTTCCAGTCCATGAGAATGGAACATTTTTCCATTTTTTTGTGTCTCCCTCAATTTATTTCATGAATGTTCTTTTTTTTTAATTTCTTTTCAGCGTAACAGAATTCATAGTTTTTGCACCACACCCAGTGCTCCATGCAAAGCATGCCCTCCATAATACCCACCACCTGGCTCCCCCAACCTCCCACCCCCTGCCCCTTCAAAACCCTCAGGTTGTTTTTCAGAGTCCATAGTCTCTCATGGTTCATCTCCCCCTCCAAATTTCCCTCAACTCCCTTCTCCTCTCCATCTCCCCATGTCCTCCATGTTATTTGTTATGCTCCGCAAATAAGTGAAACCATATGATAATTGACGCTCTCTGCTTGACTTATTTCACTCAGCATAAGAGGCAAGGATCTGTACTCAGTAAACTATAGAATATTCATATAATATAATATTTCATGAATATTCTATAGTTTACTGAGTACAGATCCTTGCCTCCTGGGCTAGGTTTATTTCTAGTTATCTTATGGTTTTTGGTGTATTGTAAATGGGATTGACTCCTTAATTTCTCTTTCTTCTGTCTTGTTGTTGATGTAGAGAAATGCAACTGATTTCTCTGCATTGATTTTATATCCTGCCACTTTCCTGAATTCCTGTATGAGTTCTAGCAATTTGGGGGTGGAGTCTTTGGGTTTTCCACATAGAGCATCATGTCATCTGCAAAGAGTAAGAGTTTGACTTCTTCTTTACCAATTTGATCCCTTTTATTTCCTCTTGTTGTCTGATTGCTGAGGCTATGACTTCTAGTACTATGTTGAACAGCAGTGGTGATGATGGACATCCCTGTCGTTTCCTAAGATAATGGGTATTTAATAATCAAGTGAGACATTAGTCAAGACCTGTCTCTTGATACATGATCAACCGAATTTGATATTCAGACACTAAAAAGATTACAGTGAGAAAAGAGCTTCCAAAAGAATACCAAACACAAGTTTCATTCATTCATTCAACACTCAAAATATGTATTTAGTCTCTGCTATATTCCAGATGTTATGCTAGGCACCAAAGACACAACATCGAGTAAGATGGGTACAATTTTCATTATCAAAAGAAAAGGACATCAGAGAAAAAGTATACTACAAAGTGAGATAGTGTTATAGATAGGAAAACCTTGATGTGATATGCAAATACTTAGCAAGAACATCTCTAACCTCATGTATGGGGTTTTTTCCCCATCTTCCTAAAGGAAAACTATCTAAAAGATGAATAGAGGTTTAGTCAGAAAAAGTGGAGGGGAAAGTGCCCAGACAAAGGTAAAGAGAACCAAAGAAACTAGTTGGGAAGCTATTGACATCATTTAGATGGCAGTAACAGCTAAAATGGTGGCAGCAGAGATTAAAAAATGGAATAAGTTTGAGAAAGTTTTATGGGATGGATTTGACAGCAGTTAGTGATTCGTGAGATCCAGGCAAGTAACGGGAAAAAAAAAAAAAAAGGAGTCAACAGTGATTCTCAGATATCTGGCTTGAGCAAATAAATGATGATTCTACTTGATGAGGCTGGGACCACCTGAGCAGAAAAAAATCCAGGAGGAAAGACGGTGATGTGTCTGTGTACATGCTGATGCTGGGATGTCTCTGAGACTGCTACTAGGCAAAAAAAAAAAAAAAAAAGGCTTAAAGGAGAGATATTAGCTGGAGATACTGATACTGATTCAGGACTTATTGGCAAATGGATGGTAACTGAAACTAAGATACGATGAGATTTCCCTAAGACTAAAAATAAGATGTGAATAAGGCCTAAGAGAACACTTTAAGAAAGAGGAAGATTAAACTGATTCAGAAACATTTTCATTTTTTTAATTACAAATAACTTTAATATCTGAGGGTTGTGGAGGGTTCTTCTTTTGTCAGTTTGTTTGTTTTTATTTAAATTCATTTAACATATAGTGTATTAGTAGTTTCAGAGGTAGAGTTTGTGATTCATCAGTTGTATATAAAACCCAGTGCTAATTACTATCAAGTGCCCTCTTTAATGCCCATCAAGTGCCCTCCTTAATGCCCATCACCCAGCCACCCCATCCCTACCACCACACTCCCCTCCAATAGCCCTGTTTGTTTCCTAGAGTCTCTTATAGTTTGTCTCCCTCTCTGATTTCATCTTGTTTTAATGTTCCTTCCCTTCCCTGATGATCCTCTGTTTTGTTTCTTAAATTTAACATATGAGTGAAATCATATAATTGCCTTTCTCTGATTGACTTATTTCACTTAGCATAATCCTCTCTAGTTCCATCCATGTTGTTGCAAATGTCCACAACAGCCAAACTATGGAAAGAGCCCAAATGTTCATTGACAGATGAATGGTCAAAATTTGGTGTACACACACACACATACACATACACGAGAGAGAGAGAGAGAGAGAGAGAGAGAGAGAGGAATATTATGCAGCCATCAAAAAATGAAATCTTGCTACTTGCAATGATATGGATGGAACTAGAGGGGATTATGCTAAGTGAAATAAGTCAATCAGAAAAGGACAATTATCATATGATTTCAAACATTTACATTTTTAAAGAAGTGCAAATTGAAATATGGGTCGGGTAGAAAATGAGTTCCATTTCATACAACCAAAGTTTAAGTAGACTAAAAAATCCAAAAAAAAAACAGTTAGAATTCAGTTCTAGCAAACATCTTCCTGTTACAGAAAATATGAAGGAGTAACAAAGGTTAAAACGGAGGAGTAACTAAAGTATTTATCTTTGCTCCTTAACAAGACTCCTTAAAACTATTATAAAAGAATAAAATAGATTTTTAAAAATCACTGAAAACCTTGCAGCAAGAAGATTCAGGGTTTCAGGAATAAGCTGTCTAAGAAAAATGTCTGTAGAATTAATATTATTTTTGAGAAATTACTAAGAACTTCAGAATGCAATAAAGACAGTCAATGCAACAAATTAGAAACATAAGTAAAATCTTCAGAAAAAAAAAACAAAAAGATGCCCAAAAAAGAAACTATAATCACAGCATACTGGGAGTCAAAGTAACAGTAGTTGCATAGCTATAACAAAGTAAATGGTATTTGCTGATTTTCAAATGTCAGAATCAATCATGTAATGAAACCCAGAAGAAAGAACTAGAGTTATTAAATAGAATTTATACCTCATCATCTCGTGGGCTGTAAATAAACACTTCATGGTGCTAGAGACAATTAAAGCCAGCTGAAATGCCATTTTTGTCGCCAACAGACTTTGTCTGGTTTTCTTGCTTATAACTATACACACACAAACACACACACACACACACACACACCACTACCAGCACCATCAGCATCCCACCACCTACTATAATAACACATTTGGAAGAGCTGGTGTCGTTTGATCTTTGGCTTAGTTTATGTTCATAGCTTTTTAAACTCTCTGCTACTTCTCAGCTGTGAGATTGCTCCTGGTATTCAGATTGGACTTACAGGGTTATAAAGTGCCACCATTTTACACGAAGTCATGCAATATGAGCTCTAAGTAGACCATGAAAGTTAAGAATGTATATTGTAATCCCAAGAACAACCACTGAAACTAATGCAAAAAAGTATAAATAGCAGCACCTTGGTAGCTCAGTTGGTAATTCATCCACCTCTGGATTTCAGTTTAGGTCTTGATCTCAGGGTTGTGAGATCAAGCCCCACATTGGGCTCTGTGCTGATGGTGGAGCTTGCTTAACATTCTCTCTCTCTCAGTCTCTCAGCCCCTCCCACCCACCTGCTCATGTGTGCTCTTTCTCTCTTTCTCATTCTCTCTCTCTAAAAAAAAGGGGGGTGGCACCTGGGTGGCTCAGTGGGTTAAGCCTCTGCCTTTGGCTCAGGTCATGATCTCAGGGTCCTGGGATCAAGCCCCGCATTGGGCTCTCTGCTCAGCAGGGAGACTGCTTCCCCATCTCTCTCTGCCTGACTCTGCGTACTTGTGATCTCTGTCTGTCAAATAAATAAATAAAATCTGAATAAATAAATAAAGGTATAACTAAAAACCAAACATGTAAACTAAAATGGAGTTCCAAAAATTTTTCTATTTTTCTATTAAATTTCTACCTTTCTATTAAAGAAAAGAGGAAAAGAATATATTATATATTATACTTTATTATATTATTTATTAAAGAAATTTAAAACTGATGAGATCTAACAATTAAGTAATATATTACCCCATGTTGAAATTGTGAAAACTTGATCCACCAACTTATTCATATTTTGTTTAGTATAATTAGTGAAATATTCACATTGTGACTACTCAACCATATTTAAGGCAAAATCTATACACATTTACATGAAAGATCTAATTTTCATTGGCACTCATTGTCATAATACATCTTGGCCAAGTCACTTCTTTGAGCCTCAGATATGACATCTGTAAAATGTAAATAATAACTAACCCACCAAAGTCAGAAGGGTGACCAGACCTTGCCATAGGTTTTCTTTCACTACTAAAATCTATGATTCTACAAAATTGCAGCTAGGAAAAATGAAAGTAATTTTTCACTTAAGACCTAGACTGTAAAATCTTGTAACTCTTAGAACTCTCAAATCAGACACATCATACAGTCATATGGTAAACATAAATAAAGTTGTCTAAAATAACATTTTGGGGCTCCCTAGTGGCTCAGTCATTTAAGTGTCTGCATTTGGCTCAGGTCACCATCCCAAGGTCCTGGGAACAAGCCCCACATGGGTGCTCACCTGGGAACCTGTTTCTCTCTCTTTCTCTGTTCCTCCCCTCACTTCCACCCCCCCCATGTTCTCTCTCTCAAATAAATAAATAAAATCTTTAAAATAAAAAAATATATTAACATTCTGACTTTTGATGAAAGAATCCAAACAATGAAAAGACATATTTTGTGTAGAGAGTAAATTTACTCATCATCCATAACAATGATTTTCTTTCTTTTTCTTTCCTGGAACTCTGCATTTAAATACAATCTTCCAGAGAAGACAAAAATGTAAAACAATTGAAATAAGAACTGCTTCTGTGGGAGTGAGAGGTAGGAACCCAGATGTCATTCCACCTGGGAAAAAATCAGAGTACATCTCCTCCCTCAAGTGAGCTGCTTGGAGCACAGCTGAGCATGAAAGCACAGGTGGAAGAATCACAGGAAAGAAATCTCCTCAGGCTGCCATTCTTTGAACTGCTATAATAGTTTTCCAGTAAGACTTCCCCACCACCAAAAATAATTGATATGCATACAGTCAAGTGCTTAGTCAATATTTTATGTTGGCCTCAATTCTTTCCTACCCATCTCAGATATGTTGAGGCTTAACCATATATAGTTTCTCAGCATTTTTACTCTCGGTGTTGTATTGCCTTAAATTACTTTGCCTGATAGTATCATGTATAAATCTAATCAATATTCCCTAACTCCCATCTACCACAAGTTCTCCAATTTTTCAAGGATAAAAGATATATATAATTGTTGATTGGCTAAAGTACTAGGATCAAATATCCAGTTCTGAATTGAACATTATTATGTATAAAGAAACTATTGAAAGGTTTCAAGAGAAATAACAGATGAAAATATGTAGAAATTAAAGGAAGTGAAACTGGGGACTGGTTAACTGGTCAATGACAATGCAATGAGAAACTCAGTAACTGTCTTCAGGTTAGAAGGGGGGAAAAGCATTATGCATTAATAACTTTTCAACCCTAACTATTTCATGAGAAATTTAAGTCAGAAAAGAGAGAATTCTTTCTTTTTTATTAATTTTATTTTATTTTTTTTCAGTGTCCCAAGATTCATTGTTTATGCACCACACCCAGTGCTCTGTGCAATATGTGAGAATTCTTTCTTTTTTTTTATTTAAATATTTTTTTTATTTATTTTCAGCGTAACAGAATTCATAGTTTTACACCACACCCAGTGCTCCATGCAATGTGTGCCCTCCACAATACCCACCACCAGGCTCCTCCAACCTCCCACCCCCCGCCCCTTCAAAACCCTCAGGTTATTTTTCAGAGTCCATAGTCTCTCATGGTTCATCTCTCCCCCCAATTTCCCTCAACTCCCTTCTCCTCTCCATCTCCCCATGTCCTCCGTGTTACTTGTTATGCTCCACAAATAAGTGAAACCATATGATAATTGACTCTCTCTGCCTGACTTATTTCACTCAGCATAATCTCTTCCAGTCCCATCCATGTTGCTACAAAAGTCGGGTATTCATCCTTTCTGATGGAGGCATAATACTCCATAGTGTATATGGACCACATCTTCCGTATCCATTCGTCTGTTGAAGGGCATCTTGGTTCTTTCCACAGTTTGGCGACCGTGGCCATTGCTGCTATAAATATTGGGGTACAGATGGCCCTTCTTTTCACCACATCTGTATCTTTGGGGTAAATACCCAGCAGTGCAATTGCAGGGTCATAGGGAAGCTCTATTTTTAACTTCTTGAGGAACCTCCACACTGTTCTCCACAGTGGCTGCACCAGCTTGCATTCCCACCAACAGTGTAAGAGGGTTCCCCTTTCTCCACATCCTCTCCAACACACGTTGTTTCCTGTCTTGCTGATTTTGGCCATTCTAACTGGTGTGAGGTGGTATCTCAATGTGGTTTTAATTTGAATCTCCCTGATGGCTAGTGATGATGAACACTTTTTCATGTGTCTGATAGCCATTTATATGTCTTCATTGGAGAAGTGTCTATTCATATCTTCTGCCCAATTTTTGATGTGATTATCTGTTTTGCATGTGTTGAGTTTGAGAAGTTCTTTATAGATCCTGGATATCAACCTTTTGTCTGTACTGTCATTTGCAAATATCTTCTCCGATTCTGTGGGTTGCCTCTTTGTTTTGTTGACTGTCTCCTTTGCTGTGCAGAAGCTTTTGATCTTGATGAAGTCCCAAAAGTTCATTTTCGCTTTTGTTTCCTTTGCCTTTGGAGACATATCTTGAAAGAAGTTGCTGTGGCTGATATCAAAGAGGTTACTGCCTATGTTCTCCTCTAGGATTCTGATGGATTCCTGTCT
>PISX010035234.1:0-13149 GCA_004024625.1 Mellivora capensis
ATGTGGTCCATATACACTATGGAGTATTATGCCTCCATCAGAAAGGATGAATACCCAACTTTTGTAGCAACATGGACGGGATTGGAAGAGATTATGCTGAGTGAAATAAGTCAAGCAGAGAGAGTCAATTATCATATGGTTTCACTTATTTGCGGAGCATAACAAATAACACGGAGGACATGGGGAGATGGAGAGGAGACGGGAATTGAGGGAAATTGGAGGGGGAGATGAACCATGAGAGACTATGGACTCTGAAAAACAACCTGAGGGTTTTGAAGGGGCGGGGGATGGGAGGTTGGGGGAGCCAGGTGGTGGGTATTATGGAGGGCACGCATTGCATGGAGCACTGGGTGTGGTGCAAAAACTATGAATTCTGTTATGCTGAAAAGAAATTTTTAAAAAACCATTAAAAAATAAAAAAAAATTAAAAATAAATAAATCAAAAAAAAGGAAAAAAAGGAGAGTTGTTTAGTACTGCTTTTGCTTTTACTATATATTTTTTTTGTTCATGTAAAACCCTTTCCCATTCCACTGAATTTCCTGTTTTACTGAATTTACCCTGATTTAGCATAAAGCATCATTGTTTTCATCATTGAAGGAGATAATGGTCTTTTGAAAATGAGTGGCACAATAAAACAGTTAAGTCTTACAGAGCATTTTCTTGATTTTCAAATATTTTCTTTTGTAGAAATCTTTGTTATACTATATGTAGCTAAGAGGATGATAAGTCAGACATTGACAAAATAAAGGATGGAGAATTTGTAAAGTAAAAGAAACAGAACTAATGTAAGGAAATTGGACATTTTTTTTTACTCAAAATAGGTGTCATGGGACTGAGGAATGTTGATTCTGCAAGCCAGCAGGAGGGTAAATACTTTAGCCTTCTTAGGTTATGCTTCACCTTTATTGAGTCTACCCCAACCTGTAAAACAGGTACAATTCCCAGTGCTTAGGGTTCCCTTCTCCTTACCTTCCACTCCTGCACTCCTTATTCCAGACTGTGTGAATCTTTTGTTAGATGGCTTCATGAGACCTCAGCCCTTTGGGTTCTTAAAATACATTTTTTATTACAAAAGTTTCTGGACTGTTATTAAGAATGATCATTGTAATTCCTCCACTGATGTCTGATACATCCTCTGCCAGGTGTTTTAGGTCCATTAACTAATCTTCACAGCTATCGTAAAGGTTTAAAGAGATCACTAAGTCTAAAATATCAAGAAAATATATGAGTCTCTATCCCTGCTAAACAACACCACCACCAAAAACCTGTTAGTTTTTAAGCATTCTTTCATGAGTGGGTAGATATTTATTTCCCTAATGCAGAGAGTCATTATGAGGCATGACTAATGGTCAAAGTGTATTTTATAGAGGTAACTTAAATGTAAACATACTTCTGACTTGAGACAAACAGAAAATACCCAATATGCTCATAAGAAGGTAGATTAAGAAAGTCAACTAAAAGGATTCCCTTTTATAATAACAATTATATTACATACACTATGATAATGAAAATAACAATTTTATTGTTATTAATATTAATAGAGAGGAGAGACAATATGCAATATGTAAATAAATATACATTTGACAAAAAGATTCATCCAGAGTTTATAAGAAATATTTCCTTTTTTTAGTCTTTTACATTTGTGTACATTTACAACTATTTAGGCCATAATTTTCTACATTTTAAAATCAAGGTAGTGAGCTTTCGACCTTTGTTTTTTCTATTGATATTTGTAATTTTGATATTACCAAACCATTTGGAAAGATGTCCTGAAATGCTAAATATCACTGTTCTTTCTTGATGTAGCTAGGGGGCAGTATTTACTCAGCTGATTCTTAGTCGACTACCACTAGGCCAAACTGAGCAAAATAATTTAATGATCTGGAGGAAATAGCTAAAGCATGTATTTTTTTTTCCATTGGGTTTCAGTTTCCATCTTTAAATCAGGAAGGGCGAATAATGTCTCTAACCTAATAAAACTAATTTTATATTTTTAGTATTTGAAATGAAATATTTCATTATTTAATTTTTTAAATAAAATCTGAACTAGCCTAGTATTCAAAATTATGTTATACTGCTGTCTTTCTCATGTATTAGACTGTATTATGAAGATGTACCAATATCCTAAGAAATTACTTAAGATCAACATGTCAGTTAAAATTTTAGAAGGAAGAAATAAAGAAAGAATGAATAACAGGTACTACCATTTCACAGAATATAATACCTATTTATTTACCTGGATTTAGTTGGTAAGAGGTGACTGGTGCTGGTGAGCACTTAGGAGTTGTTATATATTAAAGAAATGTTTTCAACTTGAATTTTTACTTTTCAAATATTATTAGAATATACTTCATTTCACTTATTTCTTATAACTCTTTTTATAATTGTTGTCAAATTGTAAGTATATAATTCAGAATTTTAAGTTTAGTGTTGTTTAAATACTTTCCACTATTTAATATGAAGTATATATATATATATATCTTACCCAAAGAAGATATGCTAATTCTCTTATTATTTCATATTTATTGAAAACTTCTCAAGAAAGTATATAATCTCATATTTAGATCTTTTAATCTATCCCTTTCAATTATCCTCATTATATATTTTATTCTTTCTTTCAACAAATATTTGAGTGCCATTTTCCTAGGCTGTAGGCATGTCAATGGAAAAAAAAAAACAGGCAAAATCTCTGCCCTCATTAAATTCATATTCTAGTGGGGGATAGACATAAAAAAGATAAATATACTATGTGATATGTGGGTAGTGATAAGTACTAAAGAGAAAAAAAAACTAAAGTAGGGGCATGAATGTGAAGTTCTCAGATGAAGAAGAAAGTGGATTTTTAAATAACATAGACAAGGGATTTGGGGGGGATGGGTTAAATAAAGGTTGGGGGTTAAGGAGCGCACTTGTGATGAACACCCAGTGATGTATGGATGTGCTGAATCACTGTATTGTACACCAGAAACTAATATAACTAATTAAGACTCGAGGGGGAGAGAGAGAGAGGAGAAAAAGGAGGTGGGGACAGAAAGAAGGAAGGGAGGGAGGGAGGAAGGAGAACAGAAAAGGATGAAGGGAAGGAATGGGAAGGGAAGAGAGAAAGGAGAAAGGAAGGAAGTCAGGGAAAGCCTCATGAGAAAAGTCACTTTTACAGAAATGCCTTAAGGAACTGAGTGAAAGAGCAATAGAAGCAGAAGCAACAGCAAGTGCTAAAGCCCTGAGGTATAAGCATGTCAGGGATGTCAGAGAAGCAGCCAGGAGACCAATGTGACAGGAGCTCGATGAACAAGAAGATGAGGAATCAGAGAGGACCAGGTTTTACATCAAACCAGATTGCATAGTTAAGACTTTTCCTTTTACAGTGGTGGAAAGCCACTGGATACTGTTGACCAGAGGAATGCCATGTTCTGATTTAGACATTTTAACAAGATGGCTGTTATGATAAGAGAAACCCAAGGAGGAAGAAAGACGGAATTTTAAAAGGTTAGTCATGCACTATTGTAATAATTATTATTGTAATAATCTAGGCAAGAGTAGCTTGAATCAGGAAATTCGTGGTAGGGGTGGTCAGCAGTTTTTACATTCTGGATAAATTTTAAGGTAGAGCCAGCAGGATTGCTGATGATAGATGTACAGTATAGGAGAAAGAGAAGTTAAGAATGATTCCAGAATTTTTCACCTGAGCAATTAGAACAGAGTTGCTCTTCACTGAGATTTGGAAGACTGCCTGGAGGCACAGATTTTTTAAGTAGTCTCAGGATTTCAGTTTGGGACATGTTATATGTATATCTGTTAGACACACAAGTAGAAATGTCAAGCTGGCATTTAGATGTGGGTTTGGAATTCAAGGTAGAGGTCTGGGATGGAGCTATAAAAATGGGAGAGTCCTCACACTATATAATCATTTGGAGAAAAATAGAAAAGAGGAAAAATCCAAGGACTGAAAATAGGGCATGCCAATATTTAAGTCAGGGAGATGAAGAAGAACCAGCAAAGGAGATGGAGCAACAGTCAAAAGGGTAAGAAGAAAAGGAGATGAATGTGGTATCTTGGAAGTCAAATGGGAGAGGCAGGTTGAGAAGGGAAGAGTGGTTAACTGGCAGACCCTGATGATTGGTAAAAAGGAACTGAAAATGAGAATTGGCTATAGATTTAGGAATGTGGAAATCTTTTATGACAAAGATAAGAGCAATTTTGGTAGTGAGGTGGAGATAAAAACCTAAATGAAATGAATTGCAAGAATATGTAATGAACATCTACTGCCCTTAATGAACAGTACACTCCTTACAGGCTGGGGCTATATTTTATTCACTGCTATTTCCTGTCTGTCAGGCAGAGAGTGAGTTCTCCCTTCCTCTGTCTTCTATTAGCTATGACTTTGTTGTTTTTTCTAATTGGTTTCCTTAGGATTCATACAGTGGTCCTCAAACAGACAGTTTTGCCTCTCAGAGGATTTTTGGCAATGTCTGAAGACATTTTTGATGAAACTGGGTGAATGCTACTGGCGTCTAGTGGGTGGAAGCTGGATTGCCGCAATAATCTGAAAATGCAAAGGGCATTCCCAACCAAAAGTTATCTAACCTAAAATGTGAATAGTGGTGAAGTTAAGAAATTCTGGTTTATATTATAATTCTTTAACTTTCCACAGTTTGCTTTCAAGTAATATATCACTTCAGAGTTAGTATGTACTTCCATTTCCCCCTCCCAGTTTATGTTATAGTTGTCCTAAATTTTATTTCTATATATGTTATAAACCCCACAATAAATTGCCATTTTTGCTTTAAAGAGTCAACTATTTTAAAGATTTTTTTTTAAATAAAGTCTTATATTCAACCACATACACATTTACAATTCCTGTGTCTGTTCATTTTGTGTAGATCTAGATTTCGGTATCATTTCCCTTCTGCCTGGAAGACTTCTTTGGCATTTCTGGTAGTGATGAACTTTTTCAGTTTGTGTGTGTGTGGAAGAGTCCTTATTTTACCTTTTGTCTTCGAAAGATATTTTTGCTGAGCATACAATTCTACATAGATTTTTTTTAATACTTTAAAATGTTTATACTTTAAAAATGTTACTACACTGTCATTTGTTGGGCACTGACAAGGAAATATTTTTTTAGAAGAACCTTCTCATTGATACTCTTACATAATGTGTGTGTGTGTGTGTGTGTGTGTGTGTGTGTGTGTGTGTTTTCTCTAGCTATGGTGTAAGATTTTTCTCTTTACCACTGATTTTGAGAAATTTGAATATGATGTGCCTTGATGTGGTTTTCTTCACGGTTCCTTTTGGGAGGATCTTGAGATTATTGGGTCTATTAATTAATAGTTTCCATCAAATTTGAAAAATGTTCAAGCTATTGTTTCTTGAAATATTTTTTCTGTTCCCTCATCTTTTCTCTCTCTCTTTTCATATCTCTAATTATATATATATTTAGCTGAATGAAGTTGCTCACTGATGCTTAGGGCTTTTTTCTCTTTTTTTTTTTTTTTTTTTTGGTCCTTTTTTTCCTGACTTGGTTTCATTTTAGGTACTTCCTATTTCGAGGTTTTCAAGTTTACTAATTTTTTCATCTGCAGTGTCTGATCTGCTCTTAATCCCATCCAGTATGTATATTTTTATCTCAAACATTATACTTTGATCGGAATGGCATTAAAAATATAGATTGCTCTAGGCAGTATAGACATTTTAACAATGTTTATTCTTCTGATCCAAGAGCATGGAATGGTCTTCCATCTTTTTGTGTCTTCTTCAGTTTCTTTCATGAGTATTCTGTAGTTCCTCAAGTACAGATCCTTTACCTCTTTGGTTAGGTTTATTCCCAGGTATCTTGTAGGTTCTTGGTGCTATAGTAAATGGAATTGATTCTCTAATTTCCCTTTCTGTATTTTCATTGTTAGTGTATAAGAAAAGCCACTGATTTCTGTACATTGACTTTTGTATCCTGCCACGTTACTTCATCTCTAAAAGTTTGTTTTTTTTTTTAATCTGCCATGTCTCTACTTAACATAAACATCCTTAACTTTTTGAACATATGAAATACCATTATAAAAAGTATCTTAACATCATTGCATAGTATTACAAACATTTATATCAGTTCTGTGTGTGTTTTGATTGAATTATTTTTCTCCTCATTATGGATCACTTTTTTCTGCTACTTTTTACTATCAGTATTTATTTTTTATTGGGTTCCAGTCATTGTGAATTTTACCTTGTTGAATATTGGATATTTATATGTTCTTATAAATATTCTTGAGCTTTATTTTGGGATGTAGCTAACTAACACTTAAACAATTTGATCCTTTCAAAGCTTGCTATTACAGTTTATTAAATAAGACCACAACAGCATAATTTGGGAGCATAATTTTGCTAATATTACTAAGGCAATATTCTCTTTTGAGTACTCTACCGAATTACTTGGGGTTTTTTTTGTTTTTTTTTTTTAAGATTTTATTTATTTATTTGTCAGACAGAGTGAGCACAGGCAGACAAGAGTGGCAGGAAGAGGCAGAGGGAGAAGCAGACTCCCTGCTGAGCAAGGAGCCCGATATGGGACTCGATCCCAGGACCCTGGGATCATGACCTGAGCCGAAGGTAGCTGCTTAACCAACTGAGCCACCCAGGTGTCCCGAATTACTTGTTTATTACAGGTTTTTTGTTTGTTTATTAATTTGTTTCTTTATTCTGACTGGTGGTAAGATGAACTTTTCCTGGATTTGTGTGAGCCTGGCAAGTTTTCCCTCTGATCTTTTGAAGTGATTCCTTCCCTACTTTGTGTAGATTCCTCATACAATGATACCCTCTTCCCTATGTGGGAAAACAGATTATTAGCGTGTTGCTGAAGTAATTCAGTTAAGATTTCTAATGGCAAATAATTGGTTTTGACCAGGAGGATAGAGTATTATAATTTAATTTATGTCATGTCCTCTAAAGAAAGAAAAGATAAATAATAATGAAATTAATAATTTTGTTGTATTTTGTTTTCTACAATCCATACTCTTTACAGTGAAGTCACATACCTTGGTACTCTTCAGTTTTTCCTTTTATAATGTCACTTGAAAGAACTCTCTCTGTGTCAATGTATATAAATGATCTTGTGGAGAGCAATGAGTTTTATTCCACATACAGTACTTAGATTTTTGATGTAGTATATAATTATACCTAGGATTCTTGACCAGCATTTTAATAGCATAAATATTCAGTCGTGTGCTATGCAAACAGATGCAACTCTACTGATAAATTCATAATTGATAGGTGCTGAAAAAATATTTATTTAAACCCTATAGGTACCAGAAATCTTTGTCTAATGGTAGACAGCGTTCATACAGAAAGTAAAATAAAATTAGAGCTTTTTCATATTTTTCTATAAATTATTACTGATTTTTGATACTTACTATACTGACAAAGGAGATTTTACTCTATTTTTAGAAATTAGGAATGATTTCTCACTTTCAAAATGTCAAAAAATTAATTGAAAGTAGGTGTATGTGTGTGTGTGTATTTATTTTCATCCTAGGCAGTAAACTTAGGAAAATAAATTTGTCACTCAGCTATAGACCCAAATTATTGACCCAAATTATTTCATTTCTAGATCTTATTACTTTTAGTTTGTTATGAAGCTTCGTATTAATTTAGAGAGTGGTTATAGAAAGCATATGCTTCATAGCACCTTTTTATAAGACATTTGGACATTTTTCAAATACCATCTTATCAATTCTCAAAAATACTAAGGGTAACTCTGCACTGATAAGGACCATTAAAATCCCAGAAATGTTTTTGTACAAACTGAAAGTACACCCTTGGAATTGGCTTGCTAGTATTGTGTTTGGGTTAGACATTGTCTTGAGTATTTTCTTTGATGAAATGAAGACATTCTGTGGAATAATCCTTGGCAGAAGTGTTGTCTGCAGCATTTGTAAGAGATAATATTATTTAAAAGAGTATTTGTGGTAATAATTATCAACATTAACTCATATTTTAATCAGTGGGGTAGGCCAACACATTGAATATTTTTTACCATTCAGCTTATTGATAATCATTGTAATTATATTTTATTTCTTTTTTATCCATCCCTGGCACCCCTATCCTCTTCCACCCATAGCTCTATGCCATCCCTTGGTTTCTCACCATGTTTACTCGTAAGTATCATTTTCCCTTTTCTTTCAATATCGTATTAGTAAAAGGACAGTTCCATTTTTTCCCGGTATATTATAGCTACAGTTATATTAAAAGATATATTTATATAAGCATCCTTATGTAATTCTAATGTAATAGAGTTGGGTAGGGAGAAATGTGAATTGTTTTGAGGGTGAGTATCAAAAAAAGTATTGCAAAGGATGAGTGTTGCATAGTGATGTATAGGATGCCTATCTTACATGTCATGACATCCATACAATCTCTGCCCTCTATTGAAAAAGAAATTAACAATAACTGTAGTATTTATATAGAGTTTCGGGGAAGGCGACTTTTACAAACCAAATGAGACCCAATTTTTACAGATCCTCTAGTAACTAATATTTTTGCTCTTTCTAAACCTAGAATTCCTCTAGAAATTAAGCAGATTATGTGGATGTGTAATAGTTTAATCAATTGCAGGTATCAATATGGAGGACATTCTGCTTAAATGTGTACAAATGATATATGGAATACCGTAGAGTAGATCTATAGGTATTAGCCTGAAAAGATATCTGTACTATCATTAAATGTAAAAAATAAAGTTGCAAAAAATGGGATAAACTTTTTATGGGAATTTAATAAAGCAATTATTTAGAACACATAATAAAAATGTAATAACACTCAATCTAAAATAAGACTAAATTTCATCTAGGTAAGTAAACTTGTGAAAATAGTATAACAAGAAAATTCTAGGAGGAAATATAATGAATGGAACAACTATACCAGGATTGATGGTGGAGGTTAGAAAATGTCATCTATTTGACCAATCTGATTGTCAATTTTTAAAGATGCCTTAGGAAACAATAAATATTGTATAAAAAGAATTTTATAAACATTTTATGAAACCAAACCAAAAATAGCATTTATAAACATTTTATAAAAACAGATTGGTACTATGTGTTCTTAAACAGTTTTGACCATAAGGCATTTGTCATATGTCTAGTAAAACATCTTGTTATTGTTTTGATTTCTGTTATTTTGGGTTTTTTTCTATTATTTTGTTTTTTATTGTAATTAATATATTTATATTTTGTTGTATTACAGATGTATTTCCACTCCACAAAATTTTCCACCTCTGGGATACCTTACTCCTTGGGAATTCCTCTTTCCCATTCTGTATTGGAGTAGCAATTCTCCAGCAGCTACGGGACCGGCTATTGGCTAATGGCTTTAATGAGTGCATTCTTCTCTTCTCTGATTTACCAGGTACAGAAATAAATAAATAGAATCACTCAATGAAATGTAATTATAAGATAATGAGACAGTCTTATAGTAATTTGCAAAAATAATCATCCAAGCTTTCAAAATCTCTTCTTGAGCCCTGACTTCCTTCTCTGGATTCTGTCAGTCATATACTGCCACAACTGCTGTTCCAGCATTGTAGGTATACACACCTGGGTCATACTAGGTGGCTGTGTTTACTTTTAAGTCAGTAATACCACCAAAAGGGTAATAGCTGGGGGCAGTAACATATTTGCCTTCAATCTTAGGACAGGCCTGTTTATCTTCAGCTGCTAGAGAGTCAATATGGGCTACTTAGTTAGGTGTTTGAGAATCTGTATTTTCACAAAGATGTAATCCACGTGGAACTTTGCTCTCTCCTATCCATAGCTGCTTACTAACCATTTGACAGTTTGAGGAAAGGGAACACAGTGCCCTTGGGAGAGCACATAACACTCCTGGGAAATTCCATGCCATATAGTGTGGGATAGGAGGTTAAGCTATATATTATATTCACAAGCGAAGAGTTTGTAAATCCAGGTGTTAAATGCTGAGTGTGGAAATAGAGAATTCAACTATGGTCTAAGCTTTGCTGCTGTGGTTGCAAAGATGAATATAATGTGATTACCTAGGATATAACAATCTGTGAAACTAAAAAACTGAACTATATTTTCGTAGAAACGGAAACATTTTTCAGATAGAAAAGTCTACTTTTTTCAAACAGCATTTCATTGGCTCCAACCTTTCTGCTGAGTTTATTGTTGTTCATACTTTTAGGCAGGCACAAGTGACTGCTGTTAATAAATACACTTAGAGTTATCCAAGAGATGAATTTGCCTAAATACGAAGACCAAAGAAAGGAGAGCATATGTTGTAATCAGCACCGGGTATTATATAAGACTGGTGAATCACTGACCTCTCCTTGAAACTAATAATACATTGTATGTTAATTAGTTGAATTTAAATTTTTAAAAAATGAGAAAAAAATAAATCCTCAAAAAAAAAAAAAAGAAAAGGTACCTTAAGATTACACATTTATTAAGCACTCTCAAGAGGAATAAGAAAACTGTTACCTACCCTGATTTTTATCGTTAGTGGATGATCCGTATTTGGTACTTCACTATCTGTCTGTTGTTGAAAAATCTTCATCCTTTTGAGTAAATAATAACAAAAATGCTTTGATTTATTTAAAACTTTCTCCTTCCTTCTTTCCCCCAAATTCAAAGAGCAAATAGTAGTTTAGTTCTTATATTTGCTTCTGGGAGATTCCTTTTGAAAATCAAATTAAATTTTTTCTTTTGGCATTGAATAGCAAAAAAGAAGCTGGTTTCACAAACTAGGAACACTGTCTGTATCCTGTAGATGTTTTCCTCTCATTCCCAACTTAAACAGAGGCCAAAGTAAACAGAGGATGATTGATTAGGATTAAAAGACTTTTTCTGGTCAGTTCTTAAAAAAAAAAAAAAATAGGAAATGCTGATTGTCCATTTTGAAATCAAGCAAACTTAATACCTTTCCAATTTCATACATAAAAGTACCATTATACACTGGTGAAAGAATCTTTTGTCAGTTTATATAGGCATATTAACAGTAACTCTGCTTGTCCATTAAAGTAAAATCATTATTTCTGAAATCAGAAGGAAAGAAAACGTTTGTTAGAACTGACTCATTGAAAAGGTGAACTCTGCCTACTTTGAAAATAGGATGCCTTCTATTGATGTGAATTGCCTTGATCCTTTGTGCCATTATTCTGGCTCATCATTTCCTTGGTCACTGTATATAATTCCTGCTGGGGAAGAAAGATATTATAATAAAAATGTGACTTAAAAAAACCCAGAAGGGATCTAAATATAGACCTTGCCCTAAAGTGTGACTGTGTTTTGTTTTTAATCAAAGAACACTTGGGATGTCTTTCCTAAATAGATCTAAAGAGATCTCTTTTTCCATCATGCTGAGCTTTTCCTAACTGTACTTGATGCTTGGAGGAACTGGAAGTGATCCTGGGAAGTCCTAAGAAGTGAATCCAGATTAATACACATACAAACACACTGAATGTGTGTTTTCTAAGCAAAATATTATGTGACATAAGCTTGGAACATATTCAAAAGAAACAATCTTTTTAAGTCTACAGAAAAAGGATAGATAGGCTAACTCTATATTTCACTTTAATTCTTGAGACAGACTGTAGATAAAGACAGGATAGAATCAAACACTGATTTGAACTCATTAATACATTGTACTTTACTGAAATCCCCATTCATCTGCATTTAAAAGCATAAACAAAGAGCAAATTGAACTAAATTCTTTGCTGACGCAGATGGCTTCAGAATATCAATTGACAGTAACATGATGGAAACACTGCCCAGTTGGTAACCTTCTGAACAAAATAGGGTTGCATTTTTTTTGAGTTTTTGCTAGTTTTTTTGTTTGCTTTTTAAGATTTTATTTATTTATATGCCAGTGAGATAGAGCGAGCACACAAGCAAGGGGAGCAGGGGAGTGGCAGGCAGAAGGAGAAGCAGACTCCTGGCTGAGCAGAGAGCCGGATGCTGTACTCCATCCCAGGCGCTGGGATCACGACCTGACCCGAAGCAGATGCTTAACCAACTGAGCCACCCAGACATCCCTAGTGGTTTCTTTCTACAAAGAGACACTCAGTAGCTCTAGTTGTAAAGAGCATGGAATGTGGAACCAAATACCCTGGGTTTCAGGTGTGTGATTCTTTTTTTTTTTTTTTTAATTTTTTTATTTTATTTCTTTTCAGCGTAACAGAGTTCATAGTTTTACACCACACCCAGTGCTCCATGCAATGCGTGCCCTCCACAATACCCACCACCAGGCTCCCCCAACCTCCCACCCCCGCCCCTTCAAAACTCTCAGGTTATTTTTCAGAGTCCGTAGTCTCTCATGCTTCATCTCCCCCCCAGTTTCCCTCAACTCCCTTCTCCTCTCCATCTCCCCATGTCCTCCGTGTTATTTGTTATGCTCCGCAAATAAGTGAAACCATGTGATAATTGACTCTCTCTGCTTGACTTATTTCACTCAGCATAATCTCTTCCAGTCCCGTCCATGTTGCTACAAAAGTCGGGTATTCATCTTTTCTGATGGAGGCATAATACTCCATAGTGTATATGGACCACATCTTCTTTATCCATTCGTCTGTTGAAGGGCATCTTGGTTCTTTCCACAGTTTGGCGACCGTGGCCATTGCTGCTCTAAACATTGGGGTACAGATGGCCCTTCTTTTCACCACATCTGTATCTTTGGGGTAAATACCCAGTAGTGCAATTGCAGGGTCATAGGGAAGCTCTATTTTTAACTTCTTGAGGAACCTCCACACTGTTCTCCAGAGTGGCTGCACCAACTGGCATTCCCACCAACAGTGTAAGAGGGTTCCCCTTTCTCCACATCCTCTCCAACACACGTTGTTTCCTGTCTTGCTGAATTTGGCCATTCTAACTGGTGTGAGGTGGTATCTCAATGTGGTTTTAATTTGAATCTCCCTGATGGCTAGTGATGATGAACATTTTTTCATGTGTCTGATAGCCATTTTTATGTCTTCATTGGAGAAGTGTCTATTCATATCTTCTGCCCATTTTTTGATGTGATTATCTGTTTTGCATGTGTTGAGTTTGAGAAGTTCTTTATAGATCCTGGATATCAACCTTTTGTCTGTACTGTCATTTGCAAATATCTCCTCCCATTCCGTGGGTTGCCTCTTTGTTTTGTTGACTGTCTCCTTTGCTGTGCAG
>PISX010035235.1:0-13181 GCA_004024625.1 Mellivora capensis
CCAAACTACTAGAACTCATACAGCAATTCAGTAACGTGGCAGGATACAAAGTCAATGTACAGAAATCAGTGGCTTTCTTATACACTAACAATGAAAATACAGAAAGGGAAATTAGAGAATCGATTCCATTTACTATAGCACCAAGATCCATAAGATACCTGGGAATAAACCTAACCAAAGAGGTAAAGGATCTGTACTCAAGCAACTACAGAACACTCATGAAAGAAATTGAAGAAGACATAAAAAGATGGAAGACCATTCCATGTTCTTGGATCGGAAGAATAAACATTGTTAAAATGTCTATACTACCTAGAGCAATCTATACTTTTAATGCCATTCCTTCTAAATATATCCCAAATCTGTGAATATTATTTCCATCTCCACCATCAACTTGGTCTAAAAACTAGTTAGAAACTCTCTAATGTCCTCCCCTCATGCAAAGAACCCAAGTTCTCTACCATGGCTTCCAAGGGCGAAATCAGGCACTTACTTCCCTCGTGACACACACCTCATACCACCTTGCCTTTGCCCATTACACTCCAGCCACATTCTGTTTCTCCAACAGAAAACTCATTCCCACCTTTGTACTTCTTTTGCCCTCTGTCTGGAAAATTCTTTCCCTTTTTCATGTGAGTGGCTGTCCCTTGCCATTCAGATCTCAGAAACCCACCTCCCTCCTGATTCCAGTAGCCACCAAGTCATTCATACTTCTTGTTTTAGTCCTCTGCCTAGCATTTACTACGAGCTGACATTTTTTCCTATTTATTCCGTGTTTCTGTGTTTGTCAGTCTCCACCAAACCATGAGCTCCACGAGCACACGTAGACGCCCATAATGCTCGGTGCTGATCCCCAGTAACAGAGCCCAGCACGAAGGTGTTCAGAAGGTGTTTGTTGAGAGAATGAAGAGCAAACACTCAACAACATTTGCTGCACGGAGATGAAATGACGAAATATAAGGAGCATGCCATTTAAAAGCCACAAGCCCGCCCATTAATTCTTCGTGCTGTTATGGGGTTGATGCCCCCTTGGCCATACGAAGCAGTACAGCCTTCAGGTAAGGAGGGGAGCGGGAGGTTGAAGAGAAAGAAGGCTGGATACAACGTACACGCCCATCGACTGTGTATGCTGTGTGTGGTAGCTAAAAGAACAACCCCCCAAAGATGTCCAGGTCCTAATCCTCAGAAACCGTGGCTACGTCACATTGATAGGAGAGAGGAATTAAGGTTGAAGATGGAATTACTGTTGTAAGTCAGCTGACCCTGAGATGGGGAGAGGATCTTGGACTATTCTCCTGGACCCAGTGTAATCACACAGGTCCTCGTAAATAAAAGAGACAGGCAGGAGAATCAGGGTCCCGGGGATATGGTATGAGAAAGACTTGCCTGGTCATTGCCAGGCCTTGAAGATGGAGGGGACCGTAAGACAACCTTTGAAAACTCAAAAAGGAAGGACGTGAGTTTTCCCCCTTAGAGACTCAAGGAGAAACAAAGTTCTGCCGACACTCCACGTATAAGCCAGTGAGGACCATTCTGGAATTCTGACCTCCAGGACCACAACATAATGAATTTGTATGTTGTGTTAAGCCACCCAGTTTGTGATAAGTTGTTACAGCAGCAACAGGAAGCTAGTATACCATGTGTCTAAAGATCATGGCCAAGAGAAAACATCAGGGCAGTCCCCATGGCCTATCCCCTTTCTGATTCCTGCAGGTCCCTCCCAGACCAGGGCCACAGGCTCTAATGCCATCCGCCCCTTCTGCCTTTCAGGTGCTGGTTGGAAAAGCCCTTGCAAGTCCACTGGCTTTTGCCTTCATCCTCTGTTAATACTTGTCCTTGACACTCCCCTACAAGGTGCAGAAACCAACCACCACTGCCCCCAGACACTCCCCCCCACCAGCCAGGAGGACAGGGATTCCATTTTTTGAATGTCTTCCCTACCCCCGAAACCTTTGTAATAAAAGCCATTTGCTAACAAACTCAAGAGCGGGGATAAATTCAACCCACAATCCTGCTCTCGTTCAATTACTCTGCTAAGGCTCCAATTCCATGCTTGGATGCACAGACACCCAAACGCAGAACTGATCTTTCTCATCTGACTCGCGAGTCGGCATTTTAGTGTCTATTACGCCGTAAAGCAACAGCAAACACGCTAGTAAAAATAAAAATGCTCCTCAATTATTTTTCACTTATCCCTTATGAATTTTATTGCCTAAAAAAAAAAATGAAAGCCGAGCTTTGGAGCTGGAGCCCTCGCAGCATTACCTCGGAGTTCCTCATAAAGAGGAACCTGTTTCCTGGAGAAAGGGAACACAGATGCTCGTGCGGGGTGAGCCTCTGCAGCGCGAGGGGCGGAAATGGAAGGGTTCCCGATCTCGGGGCGTCCACAGCTCTATCTGGTGATGTCACAGGACTCAGATGTTCTCGAGTAACAGAAGTTACTAGATTGTGAATGACAGGCACAGGCAACTGGTGATAATTAGTCTTAAAGCCCAGCCACCTTGTTGAAAGCATACCTCCTCACGACAGTTACTCACAGTCATTTTTAGATGGTATTGTGAACTGTATTTTGATGAGCTCTGTGTCTGAAATCGATGGGAACTTATCAGGACAAGTAAGAAGAAAAATCACAGCCTGGTGCCCGGTTCTGAGGACTCCCTGGGAATATGAGAGACCTAGTCAGCGGAAGCCCAACACGTCAGCAAGAAAAGTTTAATGTGCCGGTCAACGTTGTACTAGGATTTACTACCGAGACGGCCTCATAAAGAAATGTTAAATTAGAAACAAGACATTAATTTTAAAATGTAGCTCATTAAACCCAGTAGAGAAAAAAATGTGGGGAAACGGAGAGTCTACAGCTCTCAGTGTATAAAGTAATATTCTAAGAAGAAAAAAAAAATATATATATATAGGCCTATTTATAAAAAAAAAGCTATGTACCCTCTCTGTGCGTCATATCAGTCACCAGAGACCGAACTGAAATTAAAACGGGTAAGAAGGTGACATAAAAATTATGTTCACTAGCTAATGTTAATGGGAATACATTCGCATGTTGAAATATGTTCAATTTCTAATATGTAACTCTCCGTAGATACAGATGGCCGTCACCGTATCTTACTGAACTTCAAGGCCGACCCAGCGGGAGGCAGCCGCCGCACCGTTCAGCAGGCGGCAAGGCAGGGCGGACGAGGGCGTCCATGGGCCACGACACGTCCTCGTGAGAGGACACTGGCCGGGCCTCCCCGATCCTTGTTACGACGCACACCACAGCCTCCTCACTCCACTCCTGCGCGTTGACGGGTATTATCGGGAGGAGGAATCCCAGGACGTGACAGCGAGCGTTCGGAGCGTGTCGGAGGCCATGCGGAAATGGCACCCGAATGTTTTCTAATCACTCATCTTGCCCATATGTCTCATTATGTCCCACAGACCCAAATGGAAACTCCCTACAGAAACAGGAACATCACAAGTGACATCTTTTCTTTGGCAAGTCAGAACATGACAGGAAGACAACTTTACCCGAATGCTTCCATCGGCTGAGTGTTCCCAACCACAGCTGAAGATATGTGGCTTCTTTCTACTCCCTGACCCCACTGCGGGGTATTAAATCTCACCTGTGACACAACTGAGGTCTAAGCCTGACTCTGAAGCCTGCGTAGACTTGACCCACCTGCCGTTGCACTTGAAATGGGTGCAATGAAGTTTTCCTACTGTAGACAGAACACGGGCAATTTCGGTCTTATCCTTGCGTTCCCTTTCTAATCTTTTGTTAGATACAGATGTTTTATGATTTTTATCCAAATCAG
Source organism: Mellivora capensis (assembly GCA_004024625.1). Taxonomy (NCBI): domain Eukaryota; kingdom Metazoa; phylum Chordata; class Mammalia; order Carnivora; family Mustelidae; genus Mellivora; species Mellivora capensis. The sequence continues at coordinate 3,804 of PISX010035235.1, forward strand.
AACTATTCAGAGGACAAAGAATGAAGCACACATTTACAATATGTAGAATTCATGACTCAACCATTTTACAACCTGTGTAGGTTTTGCCATAATTTCTAAAGTCTGTATCCCATACACAGGACTAAGAATAAGAAAGTAGCTCTGCATAGGTTTGTTTAAGTCAACAAGGATATGTGGCTTTACTTTTTTTTTTTTGTTCCTAATTTTTTTTTTTTTTTTTTTTGTTCCTAATTTTGTTACCTTATAAAAATTCCCCTGCAAATTAGTTTTAGTTTACCAGAATAATTGAATTATTCCTTCTTATGCCTCAGGGACTTGGAGTTACTTAATAAGTGGCCTAAAAATCCCTGGTTCCTGCTCTTAATTCTGGCTGGTCCAACTACCTTCAAACAACCTTGCGTGTTCTCTGTAACAGAGCCAGCCCTCCTCAAACTACTTCTCCACTCTAGGAATTTTCTCTTGGTAACAAAGTACTTGCACGTAATAGAAACAAGATGCTTTCTGTCTGCGGGGGAATCGGAGAACATCAAGGGCACAGAGCAAGTGTAGCGAGTGCTGCACCAGCTGTCTGGCGAGAGGGCACAGAAGCGGGAAAGGGGAGTGCACAGGGGGACAGACAGAAGCTACAAATCCAAGGATGGACAGAACTCGACTCTGAGGAGCAGAGGACGGCCATCCAGATGGAAAGATCAGTGTGTGCAAAGCAGGAGCGGTGGGGACTGCAGTCAGATGGGCTGCAGGGCAGGGGAGGTGGGGAAGGAGTCGGAAAACCTGGTCTGATGGAACAGACTCTGAACTGGATCTTACAGATGATGAAGAGCCACCCAAGGGCAAGGGGTGGGGGACCGTCCTGGAGGAGGGCTGCCCTGGATGGAAGGGGGTAGGGATTCCTGGCAGGGTGTGTGCCCAGAAGGGGACGATGGAAGGTACTAGTCCAGGCATTCGGGCACAGTGCTGTCCCGTGGAGCAATCTGGTCAGAGTGAGAAGACTGGCTGAGACCGTAGAAAGGAAAAGTCTGGAATGTGGGTCAGACGGAAGCAGTAAGAGGTTGGTAGCCTGGAGGATTCCAAGGATGGGAAGGGAACTCAAGCATAGAAGGATGGGTCCCATGCATCTCTTGTGACAGCAGGACAGGTGCTGCTCAGGGGCACTGTGGTCTGCATGAGACTTGTAGCTCCTGATGACGGCAATGGCAGCAGGATGGGCAGAGGCAGCAGGAGGGACATGAAGCTGTACTCACAGGGCTCCGTGACCCCCAGGTGGGGGAGGGGAGAGGTGAAAGAGCCATAGGGGACTCTCGGGTTTCCCACCGGGGTGTCCACGTGGTTAGTAGATCTATTTACCAAGATGAGGGACAGAAGACAAGGCGGGTGGGTCGTAAGAAGGGAGACGATGAGTTCTGAGTCGGATGTCCTGGTTAGAGTCCCCTGTGAGGTATCCTGACAGACATGTCAGGTAACTGGTTGGAAATACAGATCTGTTGACCAGGATAATGTTCTAGGATGAGGATACAGATTTGGGTAAAGAAAGTCATCAGTCTGAACAACAACTTGCAACGAGAATAGAAGATGACTGGAGAGAAAATTCTAGGAAACAATGTTTAGGGATGGGCAGAAGAGGAACCTATGAAGAGAAAACAAATAATGACCACTGTGAGAAAATAATCAGACCTCGAGCTGTCCGGGAAGCCCAGGGAAAAGTGAAGGCAATGACAAAGGAGCAATCAGTATTAAAGAGTGTCCTCCAGGGGCACCTGGGTGGCTCAGTGAGTTAAACCTCTGCCTTCGGCTCGGGTCATGATCTCAGGGTCCTGCGATCAAGCCCTGCATTGGGCTCCCTGCTCAGCGAGGAGCTTGCTTCTCCCTCTCCCTCTGCCTCTCCTCCTGCTTGTGCTCTCTCTCTCAAATCAATAAATAAAATATTTTTAAAAATAAAAAGTGCCCTCCAGGTTGGTATCCCAATGATCTGGTCAAAGTGGTGAGAGCAACTTTGTAAAGCACAACACAACAACTTTGTAAAGACAATCAGGGTATATTGGGGTGTGGTTTGAAATGGGGCGAGGAAGTGAAGACAGGGGTGGGGGCCACTCTTTCAAGATGGTCTGCTGTAAAGCAGAGGAGACTTACTTGTAACACTGAACTCAGAGGCCAGAGGCCATGAAGGTAGGGAGGGCTGAACTGGGGTCAAATCCCACCTTTTCTAATTCCTGGCTTCCAGTGAATTTGTCACAGATGTCCGCACTATCACTTATGTCCCCCGGGCACAGGCATGTCCAGTGAAATCCAAGCATTGCTGCAAAAACTCAAACAGTCCCCCCAGCCACCTGTGACCGAGCCAAACCAAAGGCGACCATCTTCATCTTGATAACACAAGCAGTCATTCATGCTATGCAGACATGTAGTGGGGTTTAAACCTCAGCTAAAAAGTCTACATGGCAATCTGTGTGCAGGGGGTCGGGGAGGCCAGCACCCGTCCCAGAAAACAAGGCACCTTCAGCCTGTATGCCTAACTGATGCGGTCTTCAACAATCATCTCAGAGAAATAAAAAACTGCTTAGCTCCAGAAAACTACCAAGAATTCGTGCAAGGAATCTCAAAACCCAAAGACTGGAAAAAAAAAAAAACCACCAGGATTTAAAATTTTCAAAAGCTATATGCAGTCAGTAAAAATTGAGATGGAAGACTGAAAAGTTCTGTAAATATTTATTTCCAAATTACATACACAGCATATACTTATGGGATTAAATACCTAGCTCAAACATGAAAATAAAGAGAGACTAATTGCACATTTTCAAATGTTGGTTATTAATCCCGATTATTATTAAATTACTCCTTTGAGAATCTAAGCCTCCAACGTTCGCTTTCAACAACCAGCAGTGATATGCTTTAAAACACTACGCTCAACAACGCCGGTACTACTAGAAGAATAAAGCCAGAATCGCCATTTTTTTTTAAGATTTTATTTATTTATTTGTCAGAGAGAGAGCGAGCGAGCACAGGCAGACAAGAGTGGCAGGCAGAGGCAGAGGGAGAAGCAGGCTCCCTGCCGAGCAAGGAGCCCGATGTGGGACCCGATCCCAGGATGCTGGGATCATGACCTGAGCCAAAGGCAGCCGCTTAACGAACTGAGCCACCCAGGCGTCCCAGAATCGCCACTTTTATAATGAGTCTGATGCTGAGACAGGTGCTGGAGATTCTATGAGCTGTGGTCCTCCATCAGGGTAGAGGGACACATGGGGCAAGTGTGCAAGTTGGGGCAAACCAGTCATTCTGAATAAAGGGATGGGATCATTTTTCATCTCATCTGTTTGGTGAAGGTAAGACGCCTGAACTGTTCGTTAAATCTGAGTGAGAGCGTCTTGATTTAACCATTTTGGCATTTTACATACAGTGTGCTTCTATTTGCTCGAGACAAAACAGGATCTTTCGAACGCGTAGCATTGCAGGTGTTTATATTTGCTCCACGGATGATAAGATTTGTCAGAACTGACGCCCCGCCGAAGATGTAACTTTGCTTTGGTTAACCTGCCATGGGAAGTCACAATATACTCAAGTCAGCGCTATCTCTAGGAACTCGGAGATTCCAGAAGCTGCCGCCAGTAAGGAGGCGACAAGCAAATCTTTGCCCAAGACATTCTGCTCTGCAGTAGCCACCACGTTCCAAATTTTGTTTAGAGCAGCCCAAGGTAAATCCACTCAAGTGAGCCTACTGAATCCCGTCGTCGGATGACTCTACGCCCACACGTACGACTGGCTCCACGCTCTGGCGCAGACATGGACACAGGTATTCAGCGAGTGACCCGGACATTCAGATACAAACCGACTACATACTGAGTACAAAACTCGAGGGAATCAAGGGAACAAAAATGTCAAACCATCAATGGGAAAAGTGATCCCAATAGCTTCGATTAATGATGATCCCAATAGCTTCGATTAATGATGAGAAACACACGGGTTAGCCACAACGTAGTACTCTGTATTAGGAAACTCCTAAGGAAGAAAACAGGTCAGAACAAATCAGTCTCTACTTCGCTTGCTTAGACTTAATGTTGCCCCAGCAACACAGGCTGACCGGACACCCTCCGGATTCTCCACTCTTTCTCTATGTTCAGACTCGGGGGTTCAGTCTGTATTACAAGAATCTGAGGATGCTGTACTTTCGCAAAGATTGAAAACATTGTCCTCTAGCATTTTTGCCCGTGATTGAAGTTCATCGCCTAACAGTTTCCTTCCAAAGGGAAGAATTCTGGCTCCTAAAGTTCGGGGAATGGGTATTCCTTTCAAATATCCTTGCTGCTGTCTTCACTAATCATTGAGAAACACCAATAACCTACTTGTGGGGTTTCTTTTTGTTTCGTTTTGGAGAGAGAGAGCACGTGCATGTGTGCACCAGCATGGGGAGGAAGGACAGACAGAGAGAGACAGAATCTTACGCAGACTCCACACTCACTGTGGAGCCCAACACGGGTCTCGAACTCATAACCCTGAGGTCCTGATCTGGGCCGAAATCAAGACTCAGATGCTTAACCGACTGAGCCACCCAGGTGCTTCCCCAATAATCTGCTTCTTTTAATCTTGGGGAGGGGGAATCAGAACTAAAGTAATCTTTCTTTGGCTCTTTCATTAACCTATAATTTTTAAGTATTCCCGTTGCATTAAGTGGGTAAGAATTAACTTTCGCTTCATTATATGATGTTTTCACATACGTGCAGTTAAGATAAAACACAAAGACTGGTAAACCTAAGAAAGTGTCTATTTTAGAATAGGGTGGAAATGCTTATTATCTGGTCAGGAAACATTTTTTTTTCTTCAGCATTTACCTAAAACAAGGGAATAATAATAGTGATAATATTAATAACGATGACGATTAGCTAATGGTTACCGGATGCTTATCATATGACAGGCACAGTTCTGAGCACCTTACGCGTGGAACTCACTCACTGCCCAAAACAACTTTATGAAGGAACTGCTGGCACGACCCGTGTTTTACGTACAGACAACGAAGGTGCGTGGAAAGTCCCCAGGCAGCAAGTGTTGGAAGCAAGATTCAGATACAGCGACTAAAACTAGACAGCTTGACCATGGCTTTTTTTTTCCCCCTCATCATAGCACATACCCTCCCCGATGTCCATCACCCAGCTGACCGTGCTTTTAATGCAGGCTTTCTGACGTGCCAGTCCTGACCCATTAGTGGATCGTGACATCAGTTTAATGAGGTGCAAGTAGTGGTTTTCAAGCAAAACAGAAGAAACCAGAAAATGGATTGTGACACCAGGGTCAGCCTCATGGGTATGGGGCGGGGGGTGAAGACCGTGCTAGGGAGAACTCTCCACTTAGCTTAATGCTCTGCTGGCACCATCTTTAAATTCTTTTTTTTTTTTTTTAAGATTCTTATTTATTTATTTATTTGACAGAGAAAGAGTGCACACAAGCAGGGGGAGCAGCAGAGGGAGAGGGAGAAGCAGACTCCCCGCTGAGCGGGGAGCCCAATGCGGGACTCGATCCCAGGACCCTGGGATCATGAGCTGAACCGAAGGCAGACACTCAACTGACTGAGCCCCCATCCCCCAGGCATCCCACCGCCTTGAAATTCTTAATAATTTTATCTTTGAAGCTGCGTTTTGTAAGGGAAACCTGGTGAGACAACGGAGCATGTCTGTGAGGAGAGGAGACACGGACAACACATGCCTGCGGTTGTTGGCCACCCTGGTCACCTACAGGGTTTGCTGTGCCCCCGCTCCCCAGCGCCGTGAGCATGGAGTGCAGGGGGAGCCTCACAGCAGGGGTGTCTATCTGTCGAGACTCAGAGTGAGGACCAGGAAAGCGTGTTGTGCCTGCATCGGAGCCAGGGGCTATGGGGTCACTGATGGCCCCTCGAGGCCACCCGCGCCATTAACACCAGAACTTGCTTCCAAGCAGGAAAGAATCCAGTGGGGCTCTAGGAAATCCTAAAGAGGATTTTTAGGAAATCCTAAAGAGCAAGGGTACTCCTGGCTTGCTCTCTCTGACTCGAGTGGCCTCCCTGGAGAAGTCAAGCGCTTCTGGAAACAATGACATGGCCTGGAAGGGAAACGGGGTGACCCTTGGCCTCCTCCCTTCTCAGTCCTTCCTCGCTCACCAGCAGGCCGTCGGGCGGGAGGGTGGGTAGAACGTGTGCACGTGAAGAAGCGTGGAGGGCAGCTGAGTAAGTGGTGAGAGAGGATTCCCACCCGTCTGGTGAGGGCGGAGGCACGCGCAGGTACGAGCTAAGAGACGCCAACTGTGTCCTTGCGACCACACAAGCGAGGGAAACGCTCTTACGTCTCACGTGTGACGTCGGCATTGCACGAGAGAAAGACAAAAGGGCAAAGTTCATCCTCGTTAACATTTTTAATTTAATTTTAACTTCTTTAGAATGACCGTAACAGCAAATAAAAAAACACCACGGAGAAGGAGAAAGAGCGTGGAAGCAAGGGGAGGGTGTACATCTAAGGACGTTGAATAGCACTTTCCTCCTGCTTTCTGAACAAAAGGCGCCACTTGTCCCCTTGGTTCACTGGACCTTGCAAATTGTGCCGACAGACCAAGCAGTCCCCATACTGACTGCTGCTCCGCACATCTTTTACTTCATGATACAAATGTTCAGAAGCCCACGTGTGTGTACATGACATTGTACGTTTTTTTCACACTGCGGGTCACAGAAAATTTAAAGAGCCCTTCACTACACTGGAGAGAATAAGAAGCATATGGACCCTCTCTCCCTGCCACCCTGAAAGATGAGCCACTCCTCAGGACAACACAGCTTCTGGCAGTCCTGCTCCCCATTACGTTCTGAAAGATCCCCCTAATCCGGCCCAGCTTAGACCCTCCAACAGCACATCCCGCACCTCTGCCACCAGGCCCTTCACCCCACCCCCCAGAGCAAACCCAGTGGCCCTGGGCCACCTGTCCTCACCTCCCTGCCCCCCCCCCTTCGAGTGGGCCATCTCCCCCTTGGCTCGGCACCTGCACTCACACCATCTCCAAATGGCCACCTGGCCCAGCCGTTCTTCCCTTCAGGGTGCAACTCTAGGGCCACCTTCCAGAAGGCTTCCATCTCTCTGAACTTTCCACACCTCCACTCCGTACCCTAACAGTACCACATGGTAGACAGTTAGACACTGTCACACAGAGGATAGGAGATTGTTTCAACTCACTTCATGTCTCCCAACACCCCTAACGTACGACACCGTTGGGCGACACACAGCGCTTGCTCAGCAGCCGAGACGGGGGAAGGGAGCTTGCTTTCCTGAAAGCCTAGTAAGAACGCAGAGAACATTCCTCATAACCGCCCTGTGAAGGAGGTACTTTTATTCTACTTTATGGACCAGGAACCTGAGGTTTCAATAACTTGCCCAAGGTTGCACAGAGCCAGGCCCAGGTATCTCCCACGACAGTGCCTTTTACAGGATACCCACCTTGGAAGACGCGGCCCCACCACGAAGGTCAGTACCTGCAAATTACACACCCAGACAGATGTTTGAAGAGTCACAAGGGAGAGCTATTTTACTTCTGGAGTTCCAGGCTGCCCTCTAAGTTATGGACGAGGAGAAGTAAACTCAAAAGTGAAGAATGGAGATCAAAGGCCAGGGTGGGGAAGGGGGGAAGTGAGTAGTTTTGAGATCATTTTGGGAAAACAAACGAGAAAGACAAAGAACACTCGAGAAGAAATAAAAACTGGATGGAAGTTTAAGAAATGAAACTTTGCGGGAACAACAGAGAGGCATCAATTTAAAATGTTGGCAAGACGCCTGGGTAGCTCAGTCACTCAAGTGTCCAGCTCTCAGGCTCAGCTCAGGTCTTGATCTCAGGGTTGTGAGTTCAAGCCCCAGCCCCAGTCCCACACTGGGCCCCACACTGGGCATAGAGCCTACATAAAAAATTTTTTAAAAAAATTTTTTTTAATGTCGACAACTCAAGCATAGAATTCAAAGAATGAGGTTTTTTTATTTAATGATTGTATTTATTTGACAGAGAGAGAGAGTGAGAGAGAGAGAGATAATAAGGAGAGAAGCAGGCTCCTCACTGAGCAGAAAGCCTGACTTGGGGCTCAATCCCAGGACCCCCGGATCATGACCTGAGCTGAAGGCAGACGCTTAACCAATGGAGCCACCCAGGTGCCCCTCAAATTAGAGTTTGAGTCTGGTGTGTGCCCTGGAGGGAGTTTGGAGAAAGAAAGAAATTTCGTCTGCTTTTGGCTTCATGGAGGGATAGCTAAAGAGTCTATTGTGAGCTTTTCCTTAAAAATCTTAACCTGTGGGGCGCCTGGGTGGCTCAGAGGGTTAAAGACTCTGCCTTGGGCTCAGGTCATGATCCCAGCGACCTGGGATCGAGCCCCGCATCGAGCCCCGCATCGGGCTCCTTGCTCGGCAGGGAGCCTGCTTCTCCCTCCGCCTCTGCCTGCCACTCTGTCTGCCTGTGCTCGCTCGCTCTCCCTCCCTCTCTCTGACAAATAAATAAATTTTTTTAAAAAAACCTTAACCTGTGATTGAACCCCCTAACCATCATTCAGGATAATTCTTCTTCCACGTGAAGTAATACTGCATCTTGTCCTGACTTCGAGTTTAACGGCTGGAACCCGTCCATCAAAGGCGTGATCGCCAAAATAACCACGGGGTCTGATACCTGGTTGTATCGGAGATGCCGGCGGCGATGACACCATCAATGCGGGAGACGAGCGTAACTCGCGGTGGTACCCGACGGGAGCCTCCGTCACGATTTCCTTCCCGGCTCCACAGCGAGAAGCAAGGGCTTTCACTTCAGAGGAAAGAAACTCTGAGAAACCATCTGTTTCCCTTGGACATTCCTAAGCTGATATATATTCCCTTTTTCACTGAGAGGAGAGTTAAAAAAAAAAAAAAAAAGTGGGAGGAACGAGTCAGGCGGCAAAATAAAGCAGACGAGATAAAAACAATCAAAATACTGAACACCTCTTCCAACAGTGAAGTCATAAAGTTCCATCATTATCAACACTTAATTCTATTTTCAATCACATTCATGTCTGGCAATATATTTTCCTTTTCGGGTACAAAAGCTGAACTTTTATGGGGAAGGAAAAAGGTAATGCGGCAAGTGTGTATTTTCGTTGGGAGTACTATGTACGAATTTTTAAAAAATCAATATATTCTGATTGACTTATTTCACTAAGCATATATTGATTTTTTAAAAATTCGTACATAGTACTCCCACAACTATCATATGATCTCCCTGATATGAGGAAGTGGAGATGCAACATGGGGGGTTAGGGGGGTAGAAAAAGAAGAAAAGAAACAAGATGGGATTGGGAGGGAGACAAACCATAAGTGACTCTTAATCTCACAAAACAAACTGAGGGTTGCTGGGGGGAGGGGGTCGGGAAAG
>PISX010035236.1:0-13147 GCA_004024625.1 Mellivora capensis
TTGCCTTTTTTTGACTTTATATAAATGAACATACTTTCTTTTGTGTCTGTCTTCTTTCACCCAATATTGTTTGTATGATTCTAAAAGCTTTAAAAAAACTGAGTAATATAACAGTATCTAAGATTTTAATCAATGTATATGAGATGTTTTCCGTGTCACCAGTTCAGAAAGAAGGCAGCTATTATAAGGCATGAAATTCCCTTCTAACGGATGCCTGTTCAGCATTCTTTCCTGTCATTCCCAAGGGAGCCCAATTTTCTAGATGCCCTCCCCACTCATGCAACCCATATTTGGGTTGATGGGGTGAGCCTAACTGGCAATCTTACTCCTCCTTGCAAGTGATTGGCTGAGGAATGGGAGTCCCCAAATTGACCAGTGAGACCTGAAGAGAGGTTTGCTGGGGCTCCTAGGAAGTGTTTTGCCCACTATTCCAGGAGTGCTTGCAGAAGTGACCCTCTAACTCTTCTTCTGGATCTTGACATGTATGGGTACGAGGCTCAGATCTTTAAGGCTATCCCATCACCAACCTTGAGGATGAAACAATACTAGGAGGAAGATAGGGCCAAGAATCACAAGGGAAAAGGGCTGTCTATAGGATTAAGTCATCCTCAAATCTATCCTACGTCTCAGTTTACAGTTGTATCACTCAGCAAATCTCATTATTGTTTTATCCAGCTTGAGATTTTTCTTGTTTGTTCATTTTCGTTTGTTTGTTTTACTATTTAAAATTAGAGGCATTTTACCAGACATATCTTCTAAGGATGTGTCTGACTACCTGGAAGGCACATTTAACTGAATGGAAGGCGATGCGAAGCCTCAGTTTTGGGAATGAGATACAAGTCAGGTAGTAAGGGATGGAGTGGCATGGGAATGAAGGGCTCTGACCAGGGCATGGGGCCGAGATGGCAATCTCTTGAGAATGAGCTATTCTGGCACTGCCCACAGTACCTTGGGCAAAGGCTCTGTGAGTACATTGTTGTAGACTTGAGGAAAGATGTAACCTCAGAACAGTAACATTCTGAGTGGTGGGGGATGAAGGCAGCTGCTTGTGCCTACAAGTAGAGAGGCTTTTCCTTTTCCCCCTCCTGTGAAGGAAATGCTTGTCAGAGCAACAACAGTTGTGTAATCTTATATGACCTCCAAGGGAATTTCTTGGGAGGACAGGGATTGTGCAGACTTGGTGGTAATACATATCTAAGATGACAAAGATCCTCAAGTAACAGACCTGAAGTGTGGTACAAGGATAGGCCCATTGGCTGATGGAGCAGGTTTTCTGTCCCCCCCGCCCCGACCCTGCAAGATAAGAATAATTAATATTGCCCACTGGGACTGAGAAAGGAAGTCTGGGGGCACTGGAGTTCCCATGGAGAGAGGACTCTCCAACGGGGAAGGACATTCTGTGAGGTAGCACTTCAGAGCGATTTGAACCAGAAATTAAAGGGAAAATGGTTCTTTCTTCCACCAGAGCTGGGGAAGAGGACTAGATCAGCTACGTTTATATAGGGATTATCGGAGGGACTTTGTCAATAAGGGGGAATTTGATCTGACCTGTGAAGGAAAGACAGTATTTACACTTGAAGTGATGGGGAGGGTATTTCAGTTAAAGGGAACTGCAAATGAGAGATGTAAGGGAGGTAAAGAGAAGAGTGGACATAGGGGACGCCTGGGTGGCTCAGTTGGTTGGACGACTGCCTTCGGCTCAGGTCATGATCCCGGAGACCCGGATCGAGTCCCGCATCAGGCTCCCAGCTCCAAGGGGAGTCTGCTTCTCCCTCTGACCTTCTCCTCGCTCATGCTCTCCCACTGCCTCTCTCTCAAATAAATAAATAAAATTTAAAAAAAAAAGAAGAGTGGATATAGGAAGGAATGAGTAAATCCGTTTGACTCTGCCACAGGGAAGGGGAGGGCTGGCAAAGTTGGAGACAGAAGTTGTGGTAAGACAGGGAGGGTTGTTAATGCCTCCACAGGGGTTTGGGTCGTATCCAGCGGGTGATGGAGAACCACAGAAGAATTTTAAGCATGTCAGTGTTAAGATTGAAGCTGGCCTCAAGATCATTAAAATTAAAATGCACTGGAATCAGGAAAGACAGAAAATAATAGGAAGGTTAAATTAAAGCCAAAAGCCATAGAACAGAGGAAAGGAAGTAAATCAGGGTCATGGTGACAGACTGTAGAGAAAGGAAAGAACTTAGGAAGGAGAGTTTGACAGGAATTTGACTGGGAGTGAGAATGGCGTGATTGAGAGGAACTGTATCATTGTCACAAAACCTGGTCCCAGAGGTTCATAATTTTTTCACACCATGTTACATTTTCTACATAACCATCTTGCTAGTGAAATGATTCCCAATTTGCAGGCTATTTTAGGAGTATATTTGTAGCAAAATGAAACAAACAAAAAACAAAGTGGTGAAGGGATACATGTGAAAAGGCTTTGCCTGAAACTGACTCCTTTATCTCAGGGAGTTAACAGTAGCACTGCTTTTGACCAAGCCACATTGTGCATTCCAGTGATGGTAATGGGAAGAGAAGCGTGTCTGGAGCTCTTTGCACCTTCTCTGTGCTCCCAACTCAATCAGAATGTACCAGAACTGAGTCAGAGCCAAGCAATTGAGAAGGTATTCTTTTTACGGTTTTTCAAAATTGGGTTTATTGGCTAGAGTGCATTCATTTCTAAGCAGGAAAACTGAGCTTGGAAATTGACTCCAAAACATAATTCTCTTTATTAGTAAAGAGGAGGAACCATGGATGTGTTCCTTAAGGAACAGATGCCACAAAGCTTTCTTGATGATAACAGAGCCATACCTTTCGAATGAGTGTTCTTAAAAGAATCACTTTAATACCTTCTCTTCATGAGGCAAAACTATAAACTTTTAATCCCTCTGTTGTCATGATCATAGTAGTTGCTCTATAAATATCTATAAAATAAATCTCAGGAAGAGGTTGTAGCAAACAGACAAGACCTAAGATGGGAGAAATCCTCAGCAATGATACAATTTTAAAGCTGTTGTGCCAGGGGAACCATCTTAGGCTCAGGTAATTGGAAAATAAATAGATCTTCAGAGATTTAAAAAAAAAAAAAAGAGGGAAAGGCATTTATTCCTGGGGGTATTTGGTTCACCCATTTAAGATTAGCCTCAAGAGCTGGGACTAAATTTGTTTGTTTGTGTTTATTTTTAATTTTTTTAGTTGGGACTAAGTTTAGAAGGAAATGGCCATTCTGGAGATTCTAAACAGATTTTAAATTACTCACCCCCTTCAATTACGTTGGATTCAAAAACATCGTGGAGACTTAATGAAGGACCCTCAAGGCCCATCATTTCATCCTCAGGAAGAGGGTAGAGCTCACACTGACTACTTACTTAATCATTACTATGGCTCTTTAACAGACTGTTCCCCCAGATTTACATTGCTTTGTGTCTTCTCTACTAGAGGTCCAATTTTTTTTTATCAGGAGCCTGATGTGGGACTCCATCCCAGGACGCTGGGATCATGACCTGAGCCGAAGGCAGCCGCTTAACCAACTGAGCCACCCAGGCGTCCCTAGAGGTCCAATTTTTAATGGCCCATGATGCTTAGAATGACTTGCTAATCCCCAAAGGACAATCTCGAATACCTGAGTTATATTGTATTTTATAGTAAATCATGCATAGCACCAGGAAAGAAAAGTAGTATTTAATGTGGAGCAATTAGTAACATGCAATAAAAATGAAAAGCATTAAGAGTAATGAGAGTGTGCCCCAAATCATCCTTCCAATGCCATCATTTGCTGGAAGTTTTCCAAAAGAAAACAGAAATTTAAAGATTCTATTTTAATTGCACAAAAAGGGAGAAAAATGCTCAACTGCCATAAGGACTTGTGAGAGGTAGATGAATTTTGAACCAAAAGATGAAGGTAATATTATGATTCTGGAAATTTAATGTCTCCATTGCGATTTAAAGTGTTGTCGCTTATAGTAAGCACCATGGGCAAAAGCAAAAAATGAATTGTAAAGCCTGAATAATTATCATGAATCTAAATTTCAAGACATGAGTTAGGAAAAAAGGTATAAACTAGCTAGAAATTCTCTCTCAAGTATCTTGTTCTTTACATGCATCAAGACTGTCTCAGAAATAACTTCATTATGAGAAGAGTAGCAAAGTATCAGTATCCTGAGTCTCACATAAAAATCAATAATAAAAGCTTTTATCTAGAATAATCATTTCATGACTTGTTTCCTTTATCATCATTCAGATTTACAGTGTATTTTATGTAACCTAAATTCCCTTCTTCTCCCTCCCTCTCTTCTTCCTGCTTTCCATTCTTTTGAGTGGAAGGGATGATGTACATAGCCAGAAGTTATCATTTCCAAAACAAAGAAATTAGTTGAGGATTTTTGTGGACTTGCTAGCTGTATCAATTACCTATTGTTGCATCACAAATAACCTCAAAATTGAATGGTTTCAAACAACCACTTATTTAGTTCATGCTACTGCACATCAAGTGGTCTATTCAGGCTAGTGTCACCTGGGTTCCCTTACATGTTGGCGTGCACTCATGTGATGTCGAGTAGCTCTGCTTCCAGGACTTGGCTGGCTCCTGCTGGCACTCCTCCATGTGATTTCTCATCCTTCAGTAGGCTAGCCAGAGTTTCTGTTCAGGGTGGAGGCAAAGGTCCAAGAGGGAAAGTGGAAGCATGAAAGGGTTCTTGAGTCCTAGGCTTAAACCTGGCACATGTTTACTTCTTCAGTTTTCTATTAGCCTAAGCAAGTCACAAGGCCCACTCAGATTCAAGATCTAGGAAACAGACTTTACCTCTCATTGGGAGGAGATGGAAATTCACATTAAAAAGGCAGGGACAGGGGCACCTGGGTGGCTCAGATGGTTGGATGTCTGCCTTTGGCTCAGGTCATAATCTCCACGTCCTGGGATTGAGCCCTGCATCAGGCTCCTAGCTCAGCAGGGAGTCTGCTTCTCCCTCTCTCTGCCTCTCCCCCTGTTTGTGCTCTCTCTTTCTCATTTTCTTTCAAATGAATAAATAAAATCATTAAAAAAAAAAAAGGCAGGCACACAGGGAGGCTATTACTTTGGACCATCAAGTGATCAATTTGCCATACTAGCTACTGTTCTTCTAACACTGTAAAACATTTATTAAAGAAATACCACTTTTATTTTTATTTTACTAAGTCTTTTTACTCAGTATGTTAAATTTTATCAAATGTCTTTTTTTGGGTATATGTAGAGATGATCATGGATTGCAGGTTTTTCCCCTTGAATTAAGATAATATGTTGGATTATCGGGGCGCCTGGGTGGCTCAGTGGGTTAAAGCCTCTGCTTTCGGCTCAGGTCGTGGTCCCAGGGTCCTGGGATCTAGCCCCATATCGGGCTCTCTGCTCCGCGGAGAGCCTGCTTCCTCCTCTCTCTCCCTGCCTGCCTCTCTCGCCTACTTGTAATCTCTGTCAAATAAATAAATAAAATCTTAAAAAAAAAAAGATAATATGTTGGATTATCTTATTGATTTTCAAATTCATTGCATTCTGGAAATAATCCCTTCACCTTGAATGTGAGCAGCTTCTGTGACTTGTTTCTAACTAGAATATGATGGATGTCACTTCTATGATTAAGCTACATGAAAGTGACTTGTGCCTTGTTTTTATGTTTTTTTTTTTAAGATTTTTATTTATTCATGAGAGACAGAGAAAAAGAAAAGCAGAAAAGAAAAAGAGAGGCAGAACCAGAGAGAGAAGCAGGCTTCCTGCTGAGCAGAGAGCCCGATGTGGACTCAATCCTAGGACCCCAGGATCACAACCTGAGCCAAAGGCTGACACTTAACCATCTGAGGCACCCAGGTGCCTGACTTGTGCCTTATTAACAGGACACACTTTGATGAAGCAAATTGCTACACTGGAGAGGCCCACCAAGGAAAGGAAGATGACATAAGGCCAATAACCCTCAGTCCAATAGCCCTTGAAGAACTGCCAACAGCCAGCTCCTTCCCAAGTCAAGTCTTCAGATAAGACCCCAGCCCTGACCATACGTTAATTGCAGTCTTGTGAGAAATCCAGAAGCAAAGAATCCTGCTAAATCATGCCTGATCCCTGATTCATGGAAATGATAAGAAAATAAGGGCATATTGCCTTAAGCCTTTAAGCTTGTGGTAATATATCAATTGGGAATAGATAACTAATCCACTTTGAGTAATAGATTCTCAGGGTGAGAAGGACCTTAAAAAAAAAATCACACAGTTCAACCTTACAGCTGTTTTTTTTTTTTTTAAGGTTTTATTTATTTATTTATTTATTTGAGAGAGAGAATGCAAGTGGAGAGAGGAGCAGAGGAAGATGGACAAGCAGACTGCACACTGAGCACAGAAACCAATGTGGGGCTCAATCTCACAATCCTGAGATCATGACTTGAGGCAAAATCTAGAGTGAGATGTTCAACCAACTGAACCACTGAGGTGTCTCTCAATGTTACAT
This sequence comes from Mellivora capensis, assembly GCA_004024625.1. Taxonomy (NCBI): domain Eukaryota; kingdom Metazoa; phylum Chordata; class Mammalia; order Carnivora; family Mustelidae; genus Mellivora; species Mellivora capensis. The sequence goes on from PISX010035236.1 coordinate 6,458, forward strand.
TCTTGTAAGACAGTTTTTATCTTTATCTTTATCTTTAATCTCTTTATCTTTAATCTTCTTTATCTTTATCTTTAATCTCTTTATCTTTAATCTTCTACTCTTGTTTACACTGTAATGAAACTATGAACATTCCGAGACTGGGAAACAGTCCTATATATTTTGTATCTCCAGTGACTATAACCACCCCTGGCATCAGGGGTACGTTTAACAAGTGTTTGTAGAATAAAATTGAATCATAGATGTTAAATATTCCTAATTCTTCCAAAATTTCTTACATGATTATTTTTTTGTGTCCTATCTTATCATTTTTGTCCCTTTTCTTACTTGGGTGCCCATAAATAACACATGGCGTTCTCACTCTATCCTTTAATTTTCTTCTTTTTCCTCTGTATTTTCCTCCCCTTTGTCTCTCTATATAACATGTGATACTCTGGGTAATTGCTTCTAATCTGTATTCCAGTTCATTAAAGCTTTCTTCACCTTTCCAGCTGAATCTGATGTCAAACTCATTCCTGGATTTTTCAGTATTTTATCACATTTTATTTTTTCTTTTCCAAATTGACTTTGCTAGTTTTTATAGTTTTGTATTTCTTGCAGATGAATTCAAACTTATCTTTTATTCATTTCAACAAAGTCAGCATAGTTCTTTTATTGTTGCCTGTGAAGCCTTATTGTTTCTGCTAGTTCTTACTCAAGTCTTCCTTATATTTCTGGTTTTCTTTGTGTGCCGGACATTGTGAAAATCATTCATGGAAATAATTTGAAGTCCACAGATGAAACTACTAACCCCCAGAGAGAATTTCGTTTGCTTCTGCTAAGTTTCTGGGCACTTTCACCTTAAACCAAGTTTATTTCTTGAGATAATAATTAAGTTACAGGCTTTCATTTTCTTCTGGACTGGTTCAGGCTTACCGTGAATGTGCAGCCTTTTGGGGGAGGCCCCCAGCTTATTGAAAAGAGGGTCTTCTACTGGATTCTCCACTTTGGGCCATCTCCCTTATCCAACGAGGTCATCAAAACAAAGCTTCTGATTTACTCAGATTGGGTACCGCCTTTAAGGCAAAAACATTTCTATGCCTACTTCCCTTTTGTGCCCACTTGCCTTCCAGAATTCTTGTTTTCTTTTCACTTTTGGCCTTTTAAAAAGCTGTCTTATTTCTTTGATGATTTAAAGAAGATGTTTCTTTTAAGTATTTTGGTTATTTCTAGTAAGACAATTGATTCAAAGAGTATAGCCCACCATTACACAGGAAATTGCTTCACTTCAACTCCTCACTCTGTTACATTATAGTTATGTGACTTTGGACAAGTTACTTAACCTCTACATGCCTCAATTTCTTTGTCTGTAAAATGGGGATAATAATAGTATTTACATTACAGGATTATATATAAAGAACGTAATGTGCCAGCCCATGGTAAGTATCCAGTACACCATAACTACTATTAGTATCTACTTTCATACCATCTTATTTATTCCTTTTAGGGCACTTATCATTCTCAAAAATTACTTTATTAATCTATTGTTGTCATTTCTCTTCCATTAGAATGTAGACCCCACATTTTCATGCTTACCACTCTAAATTGAACAATATCATTTTAGATGAATTAATGAATTTATTCAAGTTTTTCACTATAAAAACATCAACCTTGGCTCAATCCCATTAACTCACAAATGAAAAATAAGTCACTTTTTGTGAATGAATATTATAGCAAATTCTGTTTTTAAAAGAGTACATTAAAAACTCATCTTGGGATGCCTGGGTGGCTCAGTCAGTTAAGCGGCTGCCTTTGGCTCAGGTCATGATCCCAGGGTCCTGGGATCAAGTCCCGCCTCGGGCTTCTTGCTCAGGGGGAGACTACTTCTCCCTCTGCCTGCTCTGCCTGCTGCTCCCCCTGCTTGTGCTCTCTCTCTGACAAATAAATTAATAAAATCTTTAAAAAACAGACAAACAAAAAACTCTCATCTTAACCCATGAAAAATGAAAGAATAAGCAGATCAGATTTTGCAATTTAATTGCCCAAATCAGTTGGATATACAGCATATTATTTCTGTTTGGACAAACAATGCCTCTCTTCAAATGTTAAACAAAATACCTTAGTTCAAGTATCTTTTAAAATTTACATATGTGCTCATTTGTTGAATATCTCAATCTTTCACTATTTATTCTAATTCTAGGGACTCTTTTCTTCCATGGAGCCATGCTCCATTTATAGGAGTTCAGGGATGTTCAGCATGTAATTTCTTACATTACAATCTTTTGAGAAAGCCACTGCATTATCCACTCTAATCTATGCCAGTGAAAGGACAGGAATGAAGAATAAACATGTCTGATTATGTGAGGGCCTCTTTTTGGATGGAAATGCCATTTGGTTTGTAATTAGGTGGCTGCAAACTTCACTATCATATCTCTCTTCTTTTGATTCAGAGTCTCAGAAGGAGGTGGATCATATTAGACAGGATACTGGGTTTGTCTTAAAAAATGCTCCTTACCATCTGGCTCGGACACAGTCATCGGTGCTCTACTGTCTGTGGGGAGAACTGGCCTTGACTTCTGCACAGAGATACCAGGAACCTCCTCTTCAAGGATGTCCTCCTCTAGCTCTCTTTAGCAGCTTTCCAATAGGCAAACACTTTATAGCCTTTAATTTTTTTTCAGTTAGGATAGAGGGTTAAACTTAACATAAAACTTTTATAATTTTTCTTCTTACAGAACATATAGGCCTTTGCAAAGAGAAATCTAAATATTAATACATATTTGTATAGTATACTCAACTTTATGTGAATATTCCTCCCGCCAAATTTATGTGCATGTTAGATTTTTATAAATTAAATAATGGTCACATACACTAAGAGGTCTTTGTATTAAAAAATCTGAGGTGGGGACGCCTGGGTGGCTCAGTTGGTTAAGCAGCTGCCTTCGGCTCAGGTCATGATCCCAGCGTCCTGGGATCGGGTCCCACATCGGGCTCCTTGCTCAGCGGGGAGCCTGCTTCTCCCTCTGCCTCTGCCTGCCATTCTGTCTGCCTGTGCTCGCTCGCTCTCTCTCCCTCTCTCTGACAAATAAATAAATTTTTTTAAAATGGCATTAAAAAAATCTGAGGTGATTTTTACTACAGATTCTAGAAAGTCTAGTATGTCTAAAATTTAAAATCGTACGTCTAAAAATTTGTACGATTCTAGAAAGCATTGAGTGGCAGGGAGGAATAGGAAGAGATGAAGTTCTACAGGCACTTACAAGGGCCTTCAGACACTCCCTTACTCACTCTACTCTGCTTTTCGTGTTGTCTGAGCTAGGTTCTTTAGCACTAAAGTTTAGGGGTGGGGTATTCTCCTCAAACCAGAAAAAGAACTGTGCGTCTAGGGGAGGAAGTGGAGGGAAGGAAATCAGGTTATAGTTACTTAAGTAAGGCCAGATGTCACCCTCATCTGGAAGGTGAGTTCCAAGGGCTTACAGACCAAGGGTGTGACACTGGGAAGATAGGGTTGGAAGAAAAGCAGGTTGTGACCCAAGGAGAGAGGCTGGGGACCTTGGAGAGCTCCAGTGGGGCTTTCCTCATTCTCATTTATGGTCTGGCGGTGGATGGGGCTGGCCAGAAGTAGGGCAGTAAAGTGATGAAATGGTGACTGTAAGTATAGAGCAAGTCCTTTGGAGGAATTGTCTATCAACAGAAGAGAAAAAAAATGAGGGGTTTTATCCCAGATTTTAGTAAAGTAATGTATGTGCTAAGATGGTTTGCTTCTTAAATTTAGGACTCACTACACATTTCAAATACTGAATTTTTGAGGTTTTGGTTATGTTAACATAATGGGTATAATTTACAAATATATTTGCTCTTCAAGAAGTTTCTGTAGCTAATGGGCCTAATTTCCAGAAAACAGACTTTGTGCCAATGTTGACTAACAACCACAATACTACCTATTGATGTCTGTTCTTATTTCTAACTAATAAGACTAAGAAGAGGAATAAGGCCAGTGTAACTCCAGAGCAGCTGAAATCTAGGGGTACATGAAAAGTCCTACAGGGAGTAAGCTGAAGTCTTCCAAAGTCCTACAGGAAGTAAGATGAGACCACCTCATCTGTATATGTATGTGTGTGTGTGTATATATGTATATATCTCACATAATACCCTCTAGTTCCATCCACGTCATTGCAAATGGCAAGATTTCATTTTTTGATGGCTGCATAGTATTCCAGTGTGTGTGTGTGTGTGTGTGTGTGTGTGTGTGTGTATTTCCATAATCCATTTTAAGGATCCATGTCCTTTTCATCTTTTCTACTGCTTGAAGACATTTCTTTCATGTGTCCAAGTTGAAGATGTGGGGCTTAGTCATCTTTTCAAGTGATCTATGCCATTTACCCAGTGCCTCTTCAATTTCGACTGTGCTGTCCTAGTGAGCTATGAAAGCAAATGACCCTCTCCCTCCTGGGAGCTGAGGACCAGGTCCTGACTGGCTGGATCCACTGGGGCTGACTGGTCCTGGGTCAGAGGTCACATTCACAACATGAACAGCTTGCACTTTTTGTCTCTTACTTTTCTAGGTAGATATTCAACATTCAGAAAGCCAGCAAGAGAAATTTCCTTGAAAACATATATCTTCCTAAAAAGTGACTGTAAATACTTACACATTTATATTGTGTGGTGGTGGCAATGATATGTATTAGTCAACTCTCTTTAGATTAAAAGTGATTGGGTGAAACTGGATTAACCCAAACTGAATTAAACCAAAAAGAGAATTTGTTGTTCATAACTGAAAGTTGAGGACAGAGTTCCAGCTGACTGGAACCCAAATGTTCAAAAGCAGTTGTTAGAAATCTGTCTCCACCTGTCAGCTCTGCTTGCCCCTGAGCTAACTTCATTTTCTGACTCTGACCAAGTCTGAGAAAAGTGGCAGCCAGCAGCTCTAGGGTTGTATCTTAACAGTTTATGAGCTCGGGCAAATAATGAGCACCTCTTTTCCAGCTGTTTTGGTAGATGTTCTGTAGCTAAATCTTATTCAGGGAGTGGTTAAGTAAAATAACTACTGAGTCCAGGGGACTGGACTTTCCTGGTAGGCCACACTTACACCATGTGCCCACTCCTGGAAGTGGGGTTGAGTGTGGGGTCAACCACATGAACAGCAACAAGCAATGAAGTAGGCTATATTCCTGTGTTAGGTAGGAAGATTTTATTGTCATTCAGCTCATGTCCCATGTTCTCACCAGGCCTTTGCACATGTGAGTAAGTCAGACTCCTTTTACCTAAAAGTAGAAACTATTCTTAAAAAGGGGAAAGAGAGGAGCACCTGGGTGGCTCAGTTGGTTGAGCGCCTGCCTTTAGCTCAGGTCATGATCCCAGGATCCTGGGATCTAGCCCTGTGTCTGGCTCCCAGCTCAGCCAGGAGCCTGCTTCTCCTTCTCTCTCTGCTTGCTGCTCTCCCTACTTGTGCTCTCTCTCTCTCTGTCAAATAAATGAAATCTATAAAAAGGGGAGGGGGGAGGGATAATAACTAATGTGAGGAAAGCAGTTCTCTAACAGAAAACCTGGAGAGAGCAGAAAAAATGAATAGCATGAGAAAGTGAGTAGTTAGAGAAAGATTTAAAATAAACAACAATAACTATAAGCAAATATGAGGATAATTAAGCAATTATAAAGTTAACCACAACATTTGCTTTGACCAATTCTTATAGAATACAATCTCCTTTGTTAATAAGCTCCCTGAAAATGAGCTGCATTGGCCTGTTTGGGCTCATCCTCAGGGAATATCTTGTTCTCATCCTTTCCTGCTCTCTACTTTCCATCCTTACTGTTTTCTTTCTGACTGCTCAGGTCTGTACTGACAGCTTCCTCCCTCCTCAGTATCTAATGTCTTCCACATTCTTTTACCTAATTTTGCTTCACCTCTGCATAACACAGGTTTACTTTTGCATTCTTTCAAGGGGAGGTGGAAAAGAGAAAGGTGAAGGAGACCCTCTACCACGTGCCCAGCACAGTTATTCGCTATGCCAGAACTCAGACAAGCTACATAATTTTCAAAATTAATTAAGAATTTCATGAGAGCAGAGCATGAAACTAAGGACAGGGCCCTTCTGGATCTGGGCTCTGGACAGCTGTTAAGGATGTACACTCATGAAGCTGACCCTGAGTAGAACTCTTAGATTACCTTTTCAACTGCCATCCTCAGATGTTCCTTCTCTTTCAAATAACCAACCTTTTAGGGGAGGTAAGTCCTATTCCCAAATCCAGGAGGATGGATTGAGCCAAGAATATATCCCCATTTCCTTTGTCAGCAACTGGTTAGTCATGAACACATGACACAGTGCTGGCCAATGGGATCTGATTTCATCTTTGATGAAAAGAGACACCGGAGAAGAAACAGCTCTTCTTTCCTAGACATTATTATCTGTGCATAACTCCTGGCATTGCTGTAGCCATCTTGCTAATGAGGGTCATTTTCCTGAAGACGGCAAAGTGGAAAGACGGAGGAAACCCATCAGTTAGTTGTTGAATTAACTAGCCATGAAGCCACTCCTGCTGAGGCTTCATGGTATATGATATATATATGGTGTATATTTATATATATATATATATATAAAATATAATTATATATTATATAATATATAAATTTATATAATTTATATAATATATAATATATATATAATATAATATAAATATATAAATAAATATAAAATATAAATAATATAAAATTTA
>PISX010035237.1:0-13154 GCA_004024625.1 Mellivora capensis
TATATTATATATAATGAATATATTGCATTATATGTATATAATACTACATGCAATTACATATAGTATTATAATATATAGTAATATAAATATTAATATATATGATGTGATATATAGCAAATATGTTATATATTAATATAATATACACAATTAGATATATTAAATATATATGTTTTGATGATCTCTGTTATTTAAAATCTTATTTAATTCTTAGCCTGTTAGAAAGTTGGGAGTAAAAGAGAATATTAAAATTGAGAATATGTGTCTAACCAGGACAAACTACATTTTACTTTTGATTTTTTTCCCTGTAGCTTTTATTAAATAATTAAATTATCTAGACAGGAGGGGAATTACTGTTTCTAGCAATTAGCTTTTAATTATACAAAACAAACATAAATATATATTAAAATACAAAACAAAAATAATAAAAATTTTGTTCCTGTTCTAACTAAAAGTGAACATAAAAATTGATAATCTTACATTAACGTTACTCATGAGTATTATTTATTACTTCATATGCAAGAGGAAAAATTTCAGCTCAAGGGAAGGTGGAGTTAATAAAGGGTAAAACAAAGTGGAATCATCCCATTGGGATGAATAGACAGAAAATCAATGATCCAAGAATCCCCTTGTTCCTTCAACAAAATAAATGCAGATATTTTTTATGTTATTAAGAGGTGTGTGCTTTTTATGCTGTATAGTTAGAGATAAGGGAAATGAAATAAACTGTTGGCCCGCCATCTGTTCATTCAAAATCATAACCCAGTTTAGCGGAGTTATAACTATAACAACTTTAAACAAAATGAAAACACATAATGCAGGTTAACATCATGAATGCTTAAGGGGAACTCTGTGCCTTTTCATGGCAGTTCATATGTGTTTAATTTGGAAGATTACATTTTTGAAAGCAAACAAAAAGTTATCTAACTTGGGATAAAGCTAGGAATTTTGAAGTGTGGTTATTTTAGTATATAGTATGCCACATTACAATTTAAATTTGAGCCCAGAATGACCTATTATGCTAGGAGAGGGAAGTTTCTCATGTTTGTTAAATATTCTTGATACTCTGTGCAAGAAAGTCTTTCTGTCTCACTTATTTCACTTGACATTATACCCTCTAGGTCCATCCATATTGTTGCAAATGGCAAGATCTCATTCTTTTATATGGGGGAGTAATATTCCGTGTGTGTGTGTGTGTGTGTGTGTGTGTGTGTATGGATGTACACACACACACACACCCCTCTACATATATACCTCTTCTTTATTTATTCATCTGTTGATGGACACTTAGGTTGTTTCTGTATCAGGCTACTGTTAATAATGTTGGAGTAGTTACATGCATCTTTTTGAATTAGCATTTTCATTTACTTTGGGTAAATACCCAGTGGTGGAATTATTGGATCATATGCTAATTCTCTTTTTAATTTTTTGAGGAACCTACATACTATTTCCCACATTGCTGTACCAGTTTCTGTTGCCACCCACGTAGCATAAGAGTTTACTTCTTCTCCATATCCTCACCAACACTTGTTATTTCTTGTGGGTTTGATTTTAGCCATTCTGAACAGGGTTAAGTGATACCTCTTTGTGGTTTTAATTTGCATCTTCCTTATGATTAGTGATGTTGAGCATCTTTTCATGTGTTGGTTATCTGTATGTCCTTGGAAAAGTGTCTCTTTAGGTCCTCTGTCCATTTTTAATCAGATTTTTTTTTCGGTGTTGTATGAGTTCTTTATACATTTTGGATATTAACCCTTTATCAGATATGTCATTTGCAAATATCTTCTTCCATCCCATTGGTTGCCTTTTTGTTTTGTTGATAGTTTCCTTTGTTGTGCAAAAGCTTTTTATTTTGATATACTCCTAGTAGTTTATTTTTGCTTCTATTTCCCTTGCCTGAAGAGACATATCTAGAAAAACATTTTTATGGCTGATGTCAAAAAAATTACTGCCTGTGTTTTCTTCTAGGATTTTTATGGCTTCACTTCTCACATTTAGGTTTTTAATCCATTTTGAATTTATTTTTGTATGTGAGGTAAGAAAGGGCCCAGTTTCATATTTTACATGTAGCTGTCTCATTTTCCCAAGACTATTAGGTGAAAGATTATTTTTTTCCATTGTATATTCTTGACTCCTTTATAATAGATCAATTGACCATAAAAGCATGGGTGTATTTCTGGGCTCCCTATTCTATTCCATTGATCTCTATGTCTCTTTTTGTGCCAGTACCATATTGTTGTGATTACTTAAGCTTGTAATATATCTTGAAATCTGGGATTGTGATAACTCTAGCTCTGTTTCTCTTTTTCCAAGATTGCTGTGGCTATTTAGAGTCTAGTGTGGTTCCATACAAATTTTGAATTACTTAAGTTCTGTGAAATCCATCATAGGAAAATATCTGGAAGAAAACAATACATGGAGGCTAAATAACATGCTAATAAACAATGAATGGGTCAGCCAAGAAATCACAAAAGAAAATCAAAAATATATGGAGACAAAGATGAAAACACATGGTCCAAAATCTTTGAGATGCAGTAAAAGCTACTTTAACAGAAAAGATTAAAGCAATGCAGGCTTACCTCAAAAGCAAAAAAATAAATAAAAATAAAAAATTAGTTTCTTAAATAGGTTTTGAAGTCAAGTAGCTGGATTATGAAATCTAGGTACTGATAATACATCCCAGAATCCTTTTGGTTCTGCTTTAGATAGTAAAGGCGGCTTTGTTTTGTTTAGTCACACTGTTCTAGTTGTCCTGTAGTATTTATAAAGAAGTAGCAAAAAGTATTAGCTATAGCTATATAAACTCCCCTTCAGCTGAGTAGGAGGAAATTAAGTAATATACAATTGCCAGTGACAACCCTAGTATATTTATTTAGGTTAATTTTGGGGAGGTTTCCAGAGCAGAGGTCTTTATTACTTTTTTCTAAGATTAGACATTTTGAGGGATGCCTGGGTGGTTTAGTCGATTAACCATCGGCCTTCGACTCAGGTCATGATCCCAGGGTCCTGAAATCGAGTGCCCTGTCAGGCTCCTTGCTCAGTGGGAAGCCTGCTTCCCCCTCTGCCTGCTGCTCCCCCGCTTGTGCTCTCTCTCTCTCTCGCTGACAAATAAATAAATAAAATCTTAAAGTTTTGAACCATTTTCTCTAGTTTTATTCTTCATATAAAAATTGTATTTGAAGAATAAGCATGAAAAGGCATTCAGTTATATCATAAATTTTTTAAATGCTTGTCTTTAGAGAGTTAACAGAGATTCTTTTGAAGGAAATATGACTACTGATGGGATGATAGTATGTAAGAACTGGAGATTTCTAATGATTATTTCAAATATCCGAGATAAGTAAGGGTATGACCAACAGGAATAGGTATGATCGCCATTTGAGAAATAGTGTCCTAGTGGAGGAATATAATATTGGGTATATAAATACCACGTATTATATTAGAAGGAATTTTGTGTGTCTCAAGTTGTGCAGATTCCTTGAATAGAATTATACAGTTCTGATAAAATAGGCTAAATTGTCTCTGAAGAGGGGTAAAGTTTATTCCTGCATTTTTTGTTCTTTTTGATGTTATGGCAAATGGAATTTTGTTAATCTTTTCAAGAACCAACTTTTGTTTTTGTTGTTTTTTTACTTGTTTTCTCCATTTTAGTTATTTCCACTTTGATTATTATTAATTCCATTCTTCTGCTTATAATTGGTTTAATATTCTCTTGTAATTGGTTTAATATTCTTGTTTTGTGGTGTACTAAGAGGATAAATTATGTTACTGATTTAAGATGTGTCCTATTTTTAAATATAGGCATTGATAGCTATAATTTTCCTTTAACTACAGCTTTAGTTGCATCCTGTGAGTTTTTGGTGTGTTATGTTTTCATTTTCATTCATTTGATTTCTTTGGCTCATTGGTTATTTAGGAGTCTGTTATATATGTTCTATATATTTGTGAATTGCTGGCAGGGTTCATTTTCTCTGAGGCCTCTCCTTGGTTTGCAGATGGTTTCTCCCTTGCCACATCTTCACATGGTCATCCCTTGTATGTGCATGCTACTGGTTCCTCTCTGTAGGTCCTTTTCTTGTTTCAGGATACCAATCAGATTGAATTGGAGCCCATTCTAGTGGCCTCATTTTAACTAAAGCACCACTTTAAAGGCTCTATCTCCAAATACAATCACATTTTAAAGTATTTGGGGTTAGGGTTTCAACATTAATTTAGGGCTACACAATTCAGTCCATACTCTTTATATGACTTAATGCCTTTAAAATGTATTGAGGATTTTTTTTTAATTTTTAATTTTTTTACATTCTTTTCAGTATACCAGAATTCATTGTTTATGCACCGCACCCAGTGCTCCATGCACTACGTGCCCTCCCTAATACCCACCACCAGGCTCACCCAACTTCCCACCCCTGCCCCTTCAAAACCCTCAGATTGTTTTACAGAGTCCATAGTCTCTCATGGTTCATATCCCCCTCCAATTTCCCTTAACTCCATTCTCCTCTCCATCTCCCCATGTCCTCCGTGTTATTTGTTATGCTCCACAAATAAGTGAAACCATATGATAATTGACTCTCTCTGCTTGACTTATTTCACTCAACATAATCGCTTCCAGTCCCGTCCATGTTGCTACAAAAGTTGGGTATTCATCCTTTCTGATGGAGGCATAATACTCCATAGTGTATATGGACCACATCTTCCTTATCCATTCATCTGTTGAAGGACATCTTGGTTCTTTCCACAGTTTGGCAACCGTGGCCATTGCTGCTGTGAACATTGGGGAACAGATGGCCCTTCTTTTCACTACATCTGTATCTTTGGGGTAAATACCCAGTAGTGCAATTGCAGGGTCATAGGGAAGCTCTACTTTTAATTTCTTCAGGAATCTCCACACTGTTTTCCAAAGTGGCTGCACCAACTTGCATTCCCACCAACAGTGTAAGAGGGTTCCCCTTTCTCCACATCCTCTCCAACACACGTTGTATTGAGGATTTTAATTAATTAACTTTTTTAATGGTGTGACATGGTCTATCTGTATTCTGGTATTCTGTTTTAGGTGGTTCCTTTATAGTATTGTTCAAGTGTTCTATTTCTTTGTTGATCTCCTGCCTGGTTCCATCCAGTGTTGAAAACAGGATATTAAAGCTTCCAACTATTGTTGTAGAATTGTGTATTTCTCCTTTTAATGCTGTCAGTTTTTGTTTCATTTATTTCGAGACTGTCATTAAATGCATATGCTTGTAATGGTGATGTCTTTCCAATGGATTGACCGTTATTATAAAATGTCCTTCTTTGTTTCTAGTAACAATTTCTTGAAATAATTTTTCCTGATACTACTGTAGCCTTTCCAGCTTTTCTTGCTTATTCCTTCCAAGGCATATCATTTTGCTCCCTTTTACTTTCAGCCCCATATTTGTGTTTTGAATCTGAAGTGTCTTGTAGGCAACATGTAATTGGATCTTTTTGTTTTGTTAACCATTCAGCTAGTCTCTGATTTTGATTGGAATGTTGAATTCATTTATATTTAATGTAATTAATAGGATTTATGCCTGCCATTTTGCAGTTTTCTACATGTCTTGTATTTTTCTTTTTCCTGTGTTCCTCTGTTACTGCATTTTTTGTTAAATATTTCATAATATTTAATTTCTCTTGTTGTTCCTTTTACTATTTTTTAATTACTTCCTTAGTGGTTGCCCCAGGAATTATGATTAACAATTTTACTTAGAATTGTCTAGTTCATATTAATGACAAAGTTTTAAAAATCTATAACATTCTTCTCCAATACAACTTCATTTTTTTCTCCTCTTTTCTGCTACTATTGCCATCAATTTTTTTTTCATTGTAAGCTATCAAGAGGTTAGGTTGAATAATTCCATTTAGCATTTTATAAGGCAAATCTCTTAATGTTGAAATCGTTTCATTTTTTGTTTGTCTGAAGATGTCTTAATTTCTCCTTTGCTTTTGAAAGATAATTTTGAAGGACACAGCATTCTCAGATGACCAGTCTTTTTCTTTCAGCACCTTGAGTATATCATTTGCACTGCCTTCTGGACTCCATAGTTTTTTTGAGAACTCCGCTATTAATTTTATTGAGGATCCCTTGTATGTGATAAGTTGTTTTGCACTACATTCCAGATTCTTTGAACAGTTTGATTATGATGTTTCAAGATATAGATCTCTTTGGATTTGTATCCTACTCAGATTTACTGAGTTTCTAGTACATGTACATCAATGGTTTTCATAAAATTTGGGGACTTTTTTGATTTTTAAAAGTATGCATACTTTGTATTTGAGATTCTCAGTACGTCTCCAAGGGTCTTTTTTTCTTTTATTTATTTATTTTTCCTATTCATCAGACAGGAAAATCTAAATTGACGTATTTTCAAGTCCACTGACTGTGCCACTCAAATCATTTGAGCTCCTATAAAGAATCTTTCATTTCAATTAATGTACTTCTCAACCTACGTTATATTTGGCTCTTTTAAAGAATTTCTCTGTTATTGATAGTATTTGGTCAGACATTGTGCTATTACTTCCTTTAATTCTTTAGGCAGGGTTTTTCTACTTATCATAGCTATCTTCTGAGTCCACCATCAAGACTTCCTCAGAACAGTTTGCCTCTCTTCCTTTTCATCCCAAATATGTACCACACATTCATGTTTTTTTAATGGGTCTCCCTCCCCCGGGTCTTTTGTTTTTGCTGTTTGTTGCTGCTGCTGTGTTGGTTTATTTAGTGATGTTCCAGGACTAACTGTACAAGCTTATATCCTTCATTATGTCTGGCCACTGAAGTGTCTGTGGCATTAGCTTAATGGTCAGCCAATGATCTGGCAAGATATATTTTTTTTTAAATACTGAGAGTGAAAGTCTTTCAGACTTTGCCAAGAAGTTCTGTGTTTGTATTGGGGCATTTCTTCAATTTTTCATCAGAGAATTTACATTTCTGTCATTCATTCCTGCTTGCATAGACCCTCAAGGACAGCCAGAGATTAGGGATAATGACCTTCTCAGGTCTTTTTTGGACATGCCGAAAATTCTTTATGTGCATGGCCTTCTGTATTTCCAAGGATATGTCAGAGATTTTCAAAGACATGTATGAACATGTTACTTTCCAGTTTTTCTTTTAATTTTTTTTTTTAATTTATTTATTTGTCAGAGAGAGAGAGAGCGAGCATAGGCAGACAGAGTGGCAGGCAGAGGCAGAGGGAGAAGCAGGCTCCCAGGCGAGCAAGGAGCCCGATGTGGGACTCGATCCCAGGACGCTGGGATCATGACCTGAGCCGAAGGCAGCCGCTTAACCAACTGAGCCACCCAGGTGTCCCTCTTTTAATTTTTTTTTTTAACCACAGTCTCTTTTAGCCCAAGTTGATACCGTACTCTACCCCTCTCCTCCAAAGTGAGTCAGTTGCCACATTAAACAATTGCCTGCATTTGTTTTCATCAAATGCTGTAGCTAAATGCTGTAGCAATCTGCTGTTCATACAGAATGACGTCTTCATCAGGTCAACTAAATACAAGCCCTGAGTATGTCAGGTATCAGGTCGGTCAGAAAATGATAATCTACAGGGGTGGCATTTGCAAAGCTTCAGACTTAACCTGCCACGCTAGTGATTGCTGATTGCTTGTTTGCTTATTTGCTTATTTTCATAGCTACTGTAGTTGCAAGGCTGTTGGTTTTCAAGGTTACCAAAAAACAAAAATGAAAAGGAAAGTTAAACATGATTATTTTAATGAGATTCAGCCACTTTGCTTGAATAAACATTCTTTAGATTATTCCAAAACTTTGGTTTAATTCCAGAATTCAGAAAAACTTAATTTTGACATTCTTTGTCAGTGTATTTGTTGGTCCTATGGGTAAGTGATTTTTTTTTTTTGAGGCCCTCACTTTGCCTTTACAGAAGTGCTTTTCTTTTACTCAATTTTTAAGTTAATGTTTTTATAGTTCTCTGCCTAAATTCCCCAAATTGCTTTTTAACTATATAGAAATGGTAATTATAGCCATTTTAAAGCTTAAATCCGATAACATTATTATTTGGAGTGCCTACAGTCTGTTTTGTTTATGTTATGTTCTTCTAGGACTATCTTTTGTTTTTTCTTTTCGTATTTGCCACATTTTTTTTGTGCAAATGTCTTGAATCCCTAGATAAAATGACCTTTCTTCAAAGAGGAGTAACATTTCATTCTTCTAAATATATATTTTTGTAATCTCACAATTACATTATTTCAGTTTTAGGCATTGAAATGATTAAAAGGTGGATTGTATTCTGTTTTTTTGTTGCTCTATTCAAAGCAAGGAGTTTCAGTAGGGAGCCTTATGTGGGCATTGGACCCTAATTTCTATTCCAAGACTCAATAAGACTATCAAAACTTCTTAAGTCTCTCAGCTTCTTTTGAATCCACAGAGAAACTGGGCTCACCTCTCTTTCAGATCTTAGCCTGATAATTTTTCATTATTATCGCTCTGACTTCAAGCAGATGATTCTTACGTATTTCCCAGATTAGTAATTGTCAAAAATGGGAAGATTGTCTGAATTACTTAATCTACCATTACCAGGTACAGAAGCAAAATGTTTATTTTATTACTGAAATGCAGTGTCATAAAATTTTCAGTTGCATTGATCATAATGCAATAGTGCACTAGAAAGTTAGCTGTCCTCAAATCTTTTTTCATTATTTGATGAATGGCGTATTTGAGTTAAACCAGATTGCCTAGTGGATTTAATGTCTCATCTGCTGGATCACATTTAGCAGTTGTTTGTTTTCCTTAAAAATTAAGGCACAAATTATTTAAAGATAATAATGTTTCCTTCCAACTTCCTGAGATAGTCATTCCAGACTATGTCCTCATAAAATGTTGTGTTTACCTCTGTATACCTCATACTATGCTTTGAAATTTTTTTTTATCAAACTAGCCAAGGGCATGTTTCTCTCCTTTGTCCTTGTTTTCTCTGGTTAAGGAAAATGTAATAAGCAACATAAATACTTCAAAAATTATCTGCTGTATTTTCCTATGCTACTAAGTGAAAAGACAAGTTAAATAAAATGTATCCAATATAAACAGCTTTTTGTTAATAAAGGAAAATATAATGTGTTTATTTGTATGAGCATAAGTAGTAGTGTAGAATGATGCATGAAAAGTGATTTCCTTAGAGGTTAGGTCTTCAGTGTGGCAGGGAACAGGAACTATTTTTCTTTATACATTTTTTAGATTACTTGTGATAATAATAGCTAGTATGCTTTGAGTGCTAACAGTAATCAGATAATTTCCTAAGCTCTTTATTTGTTTTACTAATTCAAACCTCACAAGTGTAAAAGGCAGGTTCTATGATTTCCCCATTCTGTAGACAGGGAAATCCAAGCACAATTTTTAGGGACTTTTCCAAAGTGGCACAACACTTGGCAGAACTGGGACTCTAAATTGCTTGCTTGTTTGATAGCTTGCTCTTTATTTTAGTCATTTTAAAAAAGAGACATTGAATAAACAACATTCTTGTAATAGAATCAGTTTGCTTAATTTAGTTACTTTAAATCATTATACATTTGTATAGTAGGACTTAATTCCATTGAAGAATGAAAGGATTTTTTTCCCTAGCTAACATTTAGGCCAATGAGAATAAACCCAACTGTTAAATAACAAAAATTCATTGGAATGCATTTAAAGATCAAATTGGCTTTATTGAACAATTCATGACTAAGACTATAGTAGATTAAGTATTAAGTCTTAGTTTACTGATTTAGAAGTACTGATTTGAACACAAGTGACTCCATTAAAAGCCTGCTCTCTTCTTCTTAGCACAAGAGCAACAGAAAATTTCTATAAAACTTCTCTTTGACAATGGGTGGAGTATCAAGGGAAGCCAAGTGCATTAATTCTTTGTGACTTGAGACTGTCTTTGAGTGTATTCTCTAATTTTTAATCTTATGCATAGTTAACCTGACTCTTTTTTTTAAATTATTATTTTTTTAAATTTCTTTTCAGCGTAACAGAATTCATAGTTTTTGCACCATACCCAGTGCTCCATGCAACGCGTGCCCTTCATAATACCCACTACCTGGCTCCCCCAACCTCCCACCCCCCGCCCCTTCAAAACCCTCAGGTTGTTTTTCAGAGTCCAAAATCTCTCATGGTTCATGACTTACCCCACGGGACTGAGAGACACTTGGGAGGAATAATTCCCCTCCCCCAACCTTTTTTCCCCCTGAAACACCCTTTAGGGTCCTAGAATAAAAGATCCTTTGCAAATGTCGGAGGCTTTTGTATAAAAATTGACTACACTGGAGGTAAAGGTCTATGGTGAGTTCTACCATCTGGTACACCTGTTTAAAATAGGAAAGAATCTTAAATACAACAGTTTTGACAGACAGTCATTTTTAATGGTCAGGCCAGGGTATCCTCAAAGGTACTGAATAAGGAAAACAGTCATATATTCAATGGCTTTAACTTTCCTACTTTTAATTTCACATTTCTCCATAACCATTTGTAATTTGCATTCATCTCTTTGCTAATTGCTTCATTAATGTCTTGGAAATGAGGATGTTTGTTACACTCTGCAATTGTTAGGTCACCTAAGGCTGAGTAAATTCTAACTTTAAATCTCAATCAACATATCACTGCAATAGTACCATTTATAGTTTTTTGCTCATTTATACTTGGGAGATTCTATACTGTTTGAGCAAAACTCTGGAATATACTTATTCATATTTAGGATATTATGGAAACTGTTGTCTCAATTTAGAACCTTTTTTAGTTCTATTTTAATATTTTAAAAAATTATACTGTATGTAGACATTTTGGAATCAATATGCAATGTAGAGTAATGCTTATGGAAATTTTCAAAAATAGCATTATCTAAGAATAAATATAATGAACAAATACTAAAGAGAAACTAGGTGATAGGAAGATCTAACTTTGTATTTAAATTTAGTCCCACAAAGTGTGAGTGTAAGAGGGAGTTTGTGAAATTTTATTATCATCATGCAATAAATATGTTTTAAGTATAATATAACTTGATTGAAGTTCTCTTTTTTAATATTTGACACAGGACTTATAGTATTTAACAGTATTAAAATCTCCATGTAGCAATTTCAGACATATTCAGAAGTATTCTAATGAAAATATAACCTCATTTTTGGGCAAAGATGGAAAAAAATGTTAAGTGTTACAGAATATTTGTTACGTGAATTAATTGACTGGACTGTGTATGAAAGGACATACTGTCTTATTGACCCTCTGTTTATATTTTATAAATTCAGATAACCTTAAAAATAGGATTTTAAGGTAGATACTCTCATTTTAAATTTTATTTTACTCAAATACAGTACCATATTTTTGCCAGATAAAAATGTCAGATGTTTTGAAGGAAAAAAATTTGTCATAATGTATATTTTTAAAGTATTGTATTTAAAATATTTTATTATTTTCCTGAATAAATAAGATAAAATCCACACACACCAAGATATTTTCTAATTTGATAATTTTATTTGGCTTTTTATTAAATAGTTTGGTCTTCAGAACAATTTTCTGAGCTAAGGAAAATGAGTTTATAATTACAGACATTGTAGAGATGAGATTAGGCACAAAAATTAAGTGAATTTTTAAAGGGGTGGATTGGGTACTCAGCTGTTCTGAATACTACTGCCCTTTTTATGATATTGTTTATGAAGAATGGCCAAAAACTTGATTATAAAATTATAAGAGTGAGTAATCCTTATACTTGTAATAAAGCATGAGATCAGAGTTTTATATGTGCAGACATTTTTCTGAGCAATGAAAGACTTTTTTGGATGCACAGGATGAAAGACACCCGATCCAAGGTAGATAAGTGTAGGCTTGAATAAATGTAACAAAGTTTCATGAATTAAAATAGCAATAAGAAAGACCTCTAAAATAAAGGTAAAATAATTATGTTCTAACAAATATATAGCACTTTAAACACATAATTGATTGAATGGTTCATTCAGTCCTTCATGCCACAAATATTTCTTGAATGCCTACTGTATGTCAGACCCTGTTCTAAGAGCTAGGAAGACCAAATACCTTCTGGAAAGTGTTTTAGAAGCTTGTCTTGCAACTTGTATAGTTTTGTGAATACTATATAACTATGATGAGTACTGACCATTTAAATTCTGTGTACTTCTTTCATATTAGGCTCTTTCAAAATAGTCTAAATTTGTATTATGGACAGTGGCGTGGTAATGACAGCTGCTACAGCGTCATGGAAAATGAATTGAGTGATGCTGAGTAAAATGAAAGAGAGAACCTTGCCACAACAAAAAGCAACTGGCAAATAATCTAAGGGATGATGAGAAAGAGAAATTGGAATGAAGGTAGTTTGTCAGTTCTAATTATCCTAATTTGAAAAAGCAAATAGGCCCACCAGATGTTACTACGTGAGTTAATTCTGTCTTCAACATTAGAAGTAATTAACTTACATGCTTACACTTGTACAATTTCTTAGACTGGAATTAAATTCACATGGTATGACTTTCCATAATGCTGTCTTGAAACAAAAGCCCTTATTAGAGTGATGTAAGTTCCTTGTAAGTGAAAAAATTCTGGCTCTCTCCTCCTCCTTGCAGGAGGCTGCCCAGGCCAGGGTTTGCCATTCTCAGGATTTGTGCCAGGGACCAGGGTCTTCGACTTTGTCATCCTGCTTCTTTAGTTGGCTGGATGCCCACTGCTTATTGAAGATTCTCTTGATACATTTTTTTTGCTTCCACAATTTTTCCAAGCTCCATAAAAGGAAGGTAAACCGAGGCAGGGATGTATTTTCCTTCTGCTGGTCACCCCATCGGCTGTAACAATAGCCACTAACATTTATTGAATACAAAACAGTTGTCCTACTGCTCTACATATATCCAGCTTTTTAATTCTTAGTAGTCTTTACGTTTTTTTTTCAGGATCTTTACTTTATGATGAGTGTCCTGAGGCCCAGAAAGGTCAAAAGGTCAGAAACACACACGAGATCAAAAGCTTCTGCACAGCAAAGGAGACAGTCAACAAAACAAAGAGGCAACCCACGGAATGGGAGAAGATATTTGCAAATGACAGTACAGACAAAAGGTTGATATCCAGGATCTATAAAGAACTTCTCAAACTCAACACATGCAAAACAGATAATCACATCAAAAAATGGGCAGAAGATATGAATAGACACTTC
>PISX010035238.1:0-13132 GCA_004024625.1 Mellivora capensis
GGGGTATTACTACACTATGGCCAAGAGGAGGGCTGACTCCAGAAGAGAACCTCAGAGCATCGGCGGAAAAATTTCACACCGGCATGGGGGTGATCAGAGCCCCCTCTAGGTCTCAGCACCCAAGTTATATGTGAACTGTATTCACATACATGGAGGGGACACTTGCCATTCTCTTTGGCTGCTCAGTCTCTGACCCTCCCGCCAGTGTCCAGGGAGCTCCCCACTCAATGCCTTGCAGGGGAGGCAGAGACCACCTTCCTCCATGGAAACGGAATTCCGGGTGTTTCCTTTCCTGGCTTCTCTTGCAAGCAGGATGCAGACAGGGGACCTGGTGCTTCCTATCATGTGTATGCAAGCTAAAGTTTGAATGGGAGAGAGAGGTACAAGTTGGAGGCACGGTGAGCCCTCATGTCCCCTCCCCTTCTCACTCTCTCTGCCTCAAAGCAGCAGCTGCCAGATGGAGAACTTAAGGGGGAAATGGCGGCCAATGACTGGAATCCATGCCAGCCCACTATCCCCAGCAGACCAGCTGTATGGCTTCCCTTTGCTGGCTGAGTCACCAACCTGATTCCATGGCCATCCCAGTAATTCTAGAGCTCGTTTAATGAACTCCTTTCCTGCTTAAATCATCCAGGGTTGACTTCTGCTTTTGCAACCCAGAACTCGGCTGCACAGAGAGGAGATTCAGAGAGATTCCCTATCTGATTCTCACCTTTCTGATTCACACAGATATGGGTTGCAAGTAATAAGAACCTTAGATAATTGGCCTGGGTGATAGACATCTAGATGTGACACCCACTCCCCTCTCCAGGAAGAATGTTCTGCCCAGCCCTGTGGAGTTTGGGTCACAGATGACCTTCAGCTGCCCTCTACTTCAGGGTCTGCCCGAGCTCTGGAGGGCTGCCTTACCCAGGGTCATCCCATCCCCAGGTAGCCTGAATCCAGTGACCGAGCAAGGAGGAGATATAAAGGTCCAACAGTTTTTGTTCCAACAAGGGACACGGTGATAGGCAATACCCACCCCAGACACTTCCCTGGGTTGGCCAAAGTTTTGTCAGGCCAGGAATATAGTTTAACTTCTTCTGTCCTATCCTGACTTTTTTCTTTCACAGGTGGTTGATCTCTAATTAACACCTTGTACCCGAAATTCTGTCTCAGCATCCAATTCTGGAGAACACAATCACTGATAACCTGGCAGTCTCAAGACAATCTCCAACAAATCAGGGTAGGTTAACTTTTGCTGCAGTAACAACCCCCAAGCCCCAGTGGCTTCATACTACAAAGGTTTATTTTTTTATTTGCAAATAAATACACTTACATGTGTATTCTAAGTCCACTGGGGACTCTGTTTTCCATTGTCCTTCATCTGGTCCCAGGAGGACAGAGGAACCACTGCGTGGAACAGCGCCTTAGCATAGGTAAAGAGGGTACAGAGTGGTTCTAACTGGCAATTAAATGCTCTGGCCTGGAAATCATAACTCATTGGCCAGACCTAGGGACGGGACCCTACTCAACCAGAAGGGGGTCAAGTGTAATCCTACCATACTTGGAAGGTAGAAATGTGGATGTATTTGACAAATTATACTAACAGCTACCACTCTCTTCATTTAAACAGCCAAGGGAGACATTTTATGCCCATATCCAAAGAAAATGAGCCAATCTGACACATTTTGGATATCTTCTATTTGTTAAAATTTGATATAATGGACATTGAATGTACATGTTTCAACTTCTAATTTTACAAACAGTTATAGATTATTTTAAAATGAGAGATCACTATTTGTGACCTCTAAACCTCCTCCTTGGCTGCTCTAGCTCCTGCCAAACACTTTATTAAAAGCATGGGATTTACGGTCATTCATCCCTGGGTTTGCATCTTGGTCCTTCCTCCAATTAGATAAGTGACTTTGGGCAAATTAGGTTGCCTCTCTCTGATGAGTTCTCTCATCAGTTAAGTGGATAATAATATCTATGTTGCAGGATATTTTTGAAGATTAAATGACATAATGTGTTTAAAGTGCTAAGTCTCAAGAATGTGGGATTGTTTGTTACTGCAGCCAAACCAAGCCAATCCTGACTAATACATTGATGTTCAGATATTTCTTGTGTGCTGACTCATGTCCTCTCTGTCTCACTTCTAACTCCTGTCATGGCTACACCAAACTCCAAGCCTGTGCTGTATGTTATTCCCTTTCTGCCCCACGGCTAGTCTAATGAATGGCATGGGGTGGCTAAAGAAACTGTAGACTATTCACACACACACACACACACACACACACACACATAATCCAGAGGGTAGTGAAGATAAGCCCATGGGGGCAAACCTTAACCAAAAAGGCAATAGGAACTGTTGGGTAAATGCTTCTCCCTTGTATCCCTTGGAGGAACAGTTCTTATAAGCATTCCATATGGGCCTTGAAACGTCCCTGTGGATGGAGAACTTGTTACCCACAGCAACAGCCTCTTCCCTAACGCACCCTTGTATTGGTTCTCTCTCCTCCCTAGATGCACTTGGCTTAATCCCTGCTCCTGCTCTTTGGGATCATGTCCTAAATAAACTGTCCATTTATAAGACCTTGTCGTGGACTCTGATGTGGGGTGTGTGTGTGAATTCCTTGCAAAGAGACCTATTAAGGCCCCTCTCTAATGCTACTGATTGTCCCTTCCCAAATTAGTGTTGTTAGGGTACTTCTAGAGAAGATCTCTGTGTTTAAATTCTTTCTTGGAGGAATGTTAGTTGGAATTCATGCTCCTGGAGGCAAGAGATCGTGTCTATCATGTTCACTGACATAACCACAATTTCCAGAACAGGGGGTGGCACACAAGAGGCACTCAGTCCATAATCATGGAACCAATAAACTCATTTTCTGTCTCTTCACCTCTTTCTATGGCAAGAAATAGTGATGAGAATATTGAGTCCCCAAGCATGGCGTGCAAATTAAGTCAAAGCCATGAAGAGTGTGACCTTGGGTAATCTCCTGACTATTGTAATCTCTGCCTATAAAATAGGAATAATAGCATCTGGCTCTTAGGGAGATTCTTGCTGTGAGAATCCAGTAATCTCTCTATGCCAACAGCATGCAACAAATGCTCAGTAAGTGTTGGCTCTTGCTACATTCTCTCCCCCGCTACCATCACTGCCTCCTCCACCAGCACCAGCCTCATCGCCATCGTGACCACCACCACCACCATCATCGTCATCACCATCATCACCACCCCACCCCCGCGGTAGCCTAGGGCAATTCTGGGTATTCAGCAGGCACATGATAAACCGCCCCTTGAATCTGAATCTTACCAACAGAGAAATTGCCTCTTGCATTTTTTTCCCTCAAGAGAAACTGGGACCAATTGTCCAGGTGCATCCTGTAAACGTTCCCTTAAGAATTGTCAAAGTGTGCCCCAGTGACCCCAATATCTGGCTTGGTTTCTTGGGGCCCGGATGGAGGATTATGCTGTCGGTCTCTGCCAGCCCTGACAGGTTGATTTGGATGTGGATGGGGGTGGGCTGGATAGAGCGAATCCTAGGAAGGGGGTTGGCCAAGAGACCAGCCCCCCACCCCAACATCTTTGTAAACAGAGATGGGGTCTGGAAGGGGCCCAGTAAGTGGTGAATCCTAAATGCTGTGAGAGCTGTGCTCAGTCCAGTAAATGCAGGCCTGGGGGCCCAGACATTTTACAACAGGATAATTTGAGAGGTGGGCCATAACCAGGCTGGCTCCAAACGTTCCCTCCGGGAGAGTTTCCCAAAAAACCATCCCGCTCAGGGCTTGTTCAGCAATCCCTTATTTATGGTAACATGCATTACAGGAAATTTTTATATAAGGCATTAAAGTGCAAGCAATTTAGGACATTTGATCGTCTTACCTCTCCAACTTCCTAACCCCCCTCACACAGCCCCCTCCATCGTCCCCTGTTCTTCGGTCTTTGAATTTCAGTGGGATGGGAAGGCCGATAATCGCTAAATTACATTGCAAACAGGTGCGGGCCTCTTCTGCCCTGGACAGCTGCCACGGTTATGTGATTCCTCAGCTGGGGGTGTGCGGTTTGCCTGGCTTGGGAGGCTGGGGGCGGAGGTGAGGGGACGGGTCTCCCCCGGGTCTCTCCGCCCGCAGCGCCCCACCCCCCAAGCCACGCAGGGCCCTCGGGAAGTGTATACAGATATCTCACAAGGCGGGCAGGGTTCCCTCTGCTTTCTTTGTTTTGCGCTCCAATGTGGTATCTAGTTCTCCCGTCCTGCTGCACGAGCATCAGTTACCTGGGACGGCTGGGCACGCTGCGGTCCCTAACAGCAATGACAGGATTAATGACAGCCACCATCGCAGTAGTTCCAGTCCCTGCCAGGGCATGCTTCGGGTTTGTTCAGCTTGTGCCTTTGTCCACAGGCATCATCTCTGTCGTAATGGTCATTGAGGCCGCCCCGGAGCATGGCCGTCCAAATTCTGACTCTGCCGCTTAGGGACTGGGGGACCTTGAACCTCAGTTTTGTCCTCTGTAATATGGGGAAGATCAGATGACCCTCTTCCTCAGGTGAAGGGCATGTAGAAGGCTACCTGTTGCCTTTTATTGTGATTTTTGTGTTCTTACCAAAACAGAGGGAGAGTTATGACAATGATCCCCACTTTACAGGTGAGGGTGCAGGGGCATGGAGAGGTGGTCACCTGCCCAGAGTCACAGAATAGAGAGTGGACTTTAATCCCTTGGTTGGCCTTGTATAAATCAAGGGTGCTCGTTCACACATTCAGCAAGTTGTCTATTTTCTTTGAGTGTCAGTTGTGTGTCAGGCACTGGGCTTGGGCTGGTGTAGAGTGGAGCAAGGGGAGCGGGGGTCGGGAGGAGGAGAAGAAAGTGAGAGCGGCTGTTCCACGGGAGGAGGAGGTAGGGATCGGAGGTGACCAAGTATGGAGCTTGCACGTCTGCAGAGAACTTCTCCCCATAGCTTGCCTGTCCTCATGGCTTCTGGGAACTCAACTTCCGACACCCCCATCATCCATAGCCATGGCTGTCTCCCTGCTGGACCCAAAGCGTATGCAAGGTTGTGCACCTGCAATTTCCTCTGTCTGTTGGAACTCCCTTCCTTCAGAGAGTCCCTCTCTCCCTGTTAAGCTGCTGTTTCCCTCCTCTCTTCTTTGTGGCACCAGTCACCCTCTGATATACTTCTGTTCTTTGGTTTTGGTCTCCTACCTCTAGAAGGGAAGTTCTATAAGAACCGAGACTTCGTCTTTTTAGTTCTTTGTCCTACCCCAATGCCCAGAGGAGTATCTGGCATGCAGAAGGTCATCATTAGATATTTATGGAATGAAGGAGCATAGGAAAATTATTGTTTGAATTTTAGATTTTTCATCAACAGTCAAAGTTTGGGCTATAAAGGAAAATGAACCTGTAGGAGAACAAAGCCCTGCATGTGCTGGAAGAATGGACTCTGGGATTAACTATCATGTAGGAATGCTTATGTCTACAAGGAGTGGTTTAAACCAAAAGGATATTTATGGTTAACTAAAATAAGATGAGAGGTAAGCAGTTGAATGCTGGTACAGCAACTTAACAACAGCATTAAAATCCAACAGCCATTCTTTTCCTGTTGGCTTCCATCCAGCATGCTTTTGCTCTCACAGTCTCAAGGTGGCTGCCACAGCTCCAGCCATCACACTACTATCCTAAAAAGGAAAGATGGGGGCAGGAACAAAATGATCCTTGAAAATCTCTGTCTTCTTATCCTTTCCGAAGCGGGATCACATGGTAATTCCCAGCTGCAAGGGAGGCCATGAAAGAGAGTCAGTCTCTGGCAAATGACAATGGGCTAGCAATGGTTTTCCTAGATGGAGATTGTTCATCCTTTGGGTCTGGGGCTACTTCTTTCCCAAACAAGGGTAATGGGACAACGGGTGTTGAGTAAACAATGCCCAACAGTGGGTGAAAAGCTCCAACTTTATCTCCTGTACATCACACCCCTAGGATGTTGTTTAAAAAAAAAAAAAAGACCCAGGGGTACTTGGGTGGCACAGTTGTTAAGTGTCTGACTCCTGGTTCTGGGTCAGGTCGTGATCTTGGGGTCAGGCTCTGTGCTCAGCACAGAGTCTGCTTAGGACTGTCTCTGCCCCTCTCTCCAACCCTTTAAAAAAATTGGCCCAGTTTGATTGTTGACCTGCCCTATACCAGTCTTGTCCCTTAAGTGGCCAAAAGCATAGGGTTGGAATTCAGACAAACAAGCCTTTGAACTCCACTGGGGCAAGTGGCTTTACTCAAACACAGCCAGAATTGGAGAAGAGTGAAGTTTACTTCCAGAAAGTTCTGAGAACATAGTGGCAAATCGTCCTGAAAATGTTGTGTTTTGTGATAAAAAAACGACTGTGATATAGTCAATATGGAAAAGCAGAATTCTGCCAACGTACTCACATGTGTCAGAACATCTCCCTGTCCCAAATCCTTCAGTAAAACTGAACCTCTAGGAAAATTTATCCTATTTCACACATGGTTTTAATTCAACACCTGCTATCATCCCCGAGGACCCCTGGGGTAAGAAAATTCACATAGAAAATGAGAGACTTTCTAAGATTTTGCCAGTTCCCCTGCAGAACAGGGATAACAAGCCATATGTCACTGTGTTTGGTGGGGACAGATTAAAAGGGAGAATGTGTGCCACATGCCAAGTAGGTTCTGAAGAGCAAAACATAGAAGATGTTCTGATTAGGTTAGTACGTCCTGTAAGACAAAGCACAGATTGCCACTCCTTTTATGCATCTTAAATTTTTTAATTGAGGTATAGTCAACATACAATATTGTATTCGTTTCAGGTGTCCAACATAGTGGTTCAGTAATTCTATACATTAAGAAATGAAACAAAACGCTCACCACAATGAATGCAGTTACTACCCGTCATCATACAAAGTTACTAAAATATTACTGACTGTATTCCCATGCTCTACTTTTCATCCCTGTGACTTATTTATTTTATAACTGGAAGTTTGTATCTCTTAATCTCATCTACAACATTTCATCCATCCTCCCACCCCCCCCTCCCTTCTGGCAACCGCTAGAGTGATTCGTTCTCTGTATTTATGGCTCTATTTCTGGGTTTTTTTTTGGTGTATTTGTTGTTGTTGTTGATTTGTTTTTAGATTCCACAGGTAAGTGAACTCATATAGTATGTGTCTTTCTCTGATTTGTTTCACTTGGGAAAATACCCTCTAGGTCCACTAGCCGAATAGTATTTCATTGTGTCTGTACACCACATCTTCTTTATTCACTCGTCTATCCACAGATACTTAGGTTTTTTTCCTTATCTTGGCTCTTATAAATAATTATGGGTTTTTTTTTTAAACAGGGCTTAATGCCATTCTCAGCACAGAGGGGACATTTAACTAAAACCCAGTTGAATTTATTTAGCAAATATGTCAGCTGCCTACTGTGTGTGGAATCTAGACATTTTAAGGACGCAAGGTCCCTGATCTTAGTGAACCCATGGATGAGGTCACTGGTTCTCAAAGTATGATCTTTGGACAAGCAGCATCACCATCACGAGGGTTCTTATTAGAAATGCAAATTCTCGTCCCCATCCTAAGCTACTGAATCAGAAATAAGAGCATGCTGTGTTTTAAAAAGAGCTCCAAGGGAGTCTGACGCAGGCTCAAGTTTGAGAACACTGGCCTCACGGGAGAGAGGCAAGTCAAATGACAATTACAGTTCATTGTGATGCATGCTGTGGTCCAGGTCAACCCAAGGGGCTCTGGGAACACAGAGAAGAGCTGTTAACTCAACTCAGGGCTTTCATAGAGGTGTTGGGACATGAACTGAATCATAAAGGATAAATAATGAAAAGACCTCTTTCCTGGAACCAGGAGGATGGCTCTAATGATCTCCCAGGTGACCATGAACTTTAAGAGAAACAGAGTTATAGTGATGGTGGAGAAAATGAGCATGAACATCTGGTCTACCCATGGTTGGGTCATACAGGAGTGTTTCATGGGGTCGCCCCTCGTGGAGAGCCTTCTACAAGTCCAGCTTGGAGGAGCTAAGCCCCGATGCTACAATGACCATCTGGAGTCCTGGGCTTTGTAGAGAGGCCTCTCGAGTACCGAGTTTGATTGATGAATGACAGACTGTGGCTTCTTAGAGGATGGAAGGTTCGGGATAGTGTCTCGAGTGTGAAAATTCGGGAAGTGTAAGTGAAGAATAACTGCCTGTGGGCATGGGGAGATCAAAATAAGGATTTAGGTCAGAGCAAGTTAAGAAAAAAGGCTATTGATTTTATATATTGAGCAAACACTTCCCAGTGGGAAAACAGGCTGGTAAAGGTAGATTCTTATGTACTAGGCTTAGAGCAGTCTCATACATCCCTGGAGCAGCACCACATTCTCTAATCTCCAATGAACTTAATCCGGGAAGGGAGATAGGGGCCTTATACCTGCCACATCTAAGATGATAGGCACTGTTACTTTATTTGCCTAAGTCAGAAAGAAGTCAGGCTTCTGCCAATGAGGCTATGATGCACCATGGATTATAAGATACATCCTGTTTCCAGAAACAAGATGTTGGAGGGGCGCCTGGGTGGCTCAGTTGGTTGGGTGTCCAAGTCTTGATTTCAGTTTAGGTCTTTCTCTCAGAGTCATGAGCTTGAGCCCCACATTGGGCTCCACCCTGGGCATGGTGCCTACTTAAAAAAAAAAAGATAAGAGAGTGTTCCTGTTCTCATTAAAAAGAAAAAAGATAAGAGAAATGTACATCTACAGATAGATGTTTGGTGAGGGTGATTTATTCTGCATGGTGTGGCAAATGCTGTTGGTGCCTGGTGTGGATGCCTTCCCCGACTGGTGCCCTCATCTCCCAGGTGCTGGGAGTGTTGGCTGCTAACTGCTCAGAACCACACCCTTTCCTGGACAATTGTCGTCTTGCCAACTATGCACCCCCATGCCATGGGGAGGCAGCTTTTAATGACTGATAATTACAAGGTACGAAAAGCCAGCATCCTGGCCTCAAGGGGACAGGGAGCAGCTCTGGGATGCCACCCACACTCCTGAGCTGTGGGCAGGGCCAGGCTAAGACAGCCCCTCAGCCTGACTCACACCATCCCTTCCTTGGCTTTTGAACCTGTCCTACTCTGCGTCCCTCACTACTACTACTACTACTACTACTACTACTACTATTACTTCTTCTCCTCCTTCTCCTTCTTCTTCTTCTTCTTCTTTAAAGATTTTTAAAAAAATTATTCATTTGATACAGAGGGAGGGAGAGAGAGGGATCACAAGTAGGCAGAGCCGCAAACAGAGGGAGTGGGAGAAGCAGGCTTCCTGCCAAGTGGGGAGCCCAATGTGGGACTTGATCCCACAACCCTGGGATCATTACGGGAGCTGAAGGCAGGTGCCTAACTGACTGAGCCACCCAGGTGCCCCCTTCCCTCACTTCTTTATGGTTTTTCTCTAGGGAGTTCTCCCTCAAAAACTCACTTGGATAAAAATCTCCATCTCAGGCTCTACCCCCAGAGATCCAGCTATGGTCTGAAAGCTTGTGTCGCCCCCCCCCCACCAGTTCATATGTTGAAATCCTAACATCCAACGTGAGAGTATCAGATGAGGCATTGGGAGGTGGTTAAGTCACGAGGGAGGAGCCCTCGGGAATTGGACCAGTGCTCTTATAAAAGAGGGTTGTGGGATGAGAGGGAGGGAGGTGGGGGGATGGGATAACTGGCGGATGGACATTAAGGAGGGCACATCATGTGACAAGCACTGGGTGTTATATGCAACTAATGAATCATTGAACACTATATCAAAAACTAGTGATGTACTCTATCTATGTTGGCTAATTGAATTTTTAAAAATCTAAAAGAGAGGGAGAGAGAGAGACACACACACACACCAGAATGCTCCCTAGCTCATTCCACCATGTGACAGAAGAACGAGAGGTCTGCATCCCAGAAGAGGGTCCTCACCTGACCGTGCTGGCATCCAGTCTCAGACTTCCAGCCTCCAGGACTATGAGTTCTAAAATTCTGTTGTTTATAAGCCACCAACTATCCAGTCCATGGTATTTTGCTACAGTAGTGCAAAGGGACTGACTGAGCCCAACAAAGACATTGTTGATATGGCTCATAAGGATTCCTCATCAAATAAGGCTTAGTTTGAATGCATTATCCCTTTTAGGTGGGTTGGACCACGGGCATCTATAGGAAATGTGATTGGCGGGGGGCAGTCCATGAGCCACTACCAGACTGAGGAGTCTGGGCTCCCCGGCTCCAGAGGTATCTCAGGGCAGTCCTTAATGTCCAGAAGGGTCAGCGATGGCTGGACAGAGAAGGTAGCTCATTGGACAGTTGAAATCCAAGTGCCCCCAGAGGGAAGGGGGCAAACTTGTTTTGACATGCCCTGGGACAGATCAAAGAGGTTATTAGGGACTAGCGTTAGGCTGTGCTCCCGGCCAAATCTTTTCCAATTAGGGAGAATGAAATCTCTGCTCATTTGGAGAACTAAAGCAGAACAAGGGTCCCTAATGATTCTTTTGAAAGGCCACAGTGATGCAATTAAGTTGGTATAAACTTTCTGACAGTTGTGATTCACCCTGTTCCAGCAAGAGCCATAGCATGATCATATTTGATCAAGATACTAGACAGTCATGAGTTCATCCTAAGGAAATTATCAAGGATGTGTGCGTGATTTGCACGTGAAAGAGGCTCATGGAAGCATTACTTACAACGGTGTGAAGGAAAAGGACTAGTGTCTGATGTAAGGGGTTGGGTGAGTCATGCTATTTTTATATGATGAAGAAAAGCAGTCATTTAAAAAATACGGTGTAGAAGAATAAGTAATGACCAGTGCCTTTTAATGACTTACTGTTATATTACAGAGAAAGGTTTTAGAAAACTCTCTGCATTCAAGAGTTGATTGTATTTGATTTGGGCTTTCTGTATTTCTGCTCTTCTTTGCTTCTAGTCTACTGTGGATCTAAGAAATAAGCCATCTGATTGCTTATGGTGTAGTGTCAAAAAGACTGGAATGATCCTCAGAGCACCGCAAAAATCCTTAGCCAGATTGAAATTTTTTTGAAAAATTTTCTTGCCATCTCACGGATGGGCGAGGGTTGGGGGTTAGGGGGGCTTATTAACTGGAAGTATAAGCTATTCTCCAGAATTCACACAGCAAACCTGTGTTTGTATGATGTGAATTCTAGAATTCTAGATGTAGATTTCTAGATGTAGATCTAGATCTAGATGTAGAATTCTAGAAATTCTGTGCTCTTAAAATAGCAACTGCTACCACGATCTGGTATACCATTCAGAGTTTTTTTGTATCACTTAAAAATAAAACCACGTTCAGATTTCTGTGGTTGTAGGATTCCAATTTCACTGAAAACCATTTGGAAGATTCTTGCTCTTTTTCTCTTGCTCTCCCTGTCTCCCTTTCCCTCTCCCCACCCTCACGTTATTCCAAAAATCCTTAGGAGGGTCACATTTTCTTGCAATTCTATTTTCTTTCAGCTCTTGCAAGGTTAGCTGGGTAATGAGAATCAAGTTTTGTGTTCTCTCCCGCTCTCTTTCTCTTCTCCTGTTCCTTCTCTCTCACTTTTGTTTGTATTTAGATTTTGGATAACTTGATTGTTCACATCCCAGCTGAGTAAAAAGTTTCCTCCTATTCTTGCCCTTTGCCCAGTTCCTATCTCCATCCCCCTAAAGTCACCTGAGTTCTTCATTTCTCCTATATTCCCAAGTTTCTTTACACAAGTCCAAGGACACATGCATATAAACCCTCATTTTCCCCATTTTACACAAAAGTGGTAAAATGTACACATAGTTTCTGCATGTAGCTTTTTCCATCTAAGTTATCTTGGATATCTTCTCCGGCTGGTGCCTAAGGAACTTTCTAGAACTTTCTGATAATAGTGGATGTACCATTCACCTACTGATGGACATGTGGGTCCTTTCTAATCCCTGGCATGGATCACTTCACGTGTGTGCAAGAAAATCTGCAGGATACGTTTCTGATGGTACAGTGGCTAAGCCGTGGGCATATGCATTTGTAGTTTTGATCTGTATTTCCAGATGGGATGTGCATGGGCAATGTATGTAGGTTGGAGCACTATGGAAAGACCTCGGAGTCTTTGGATTCTAGGAAATCCACACATGATACAGCGAGACCCTATAGAACCGTGAGTAACGAGAAGGGGGTAGAATGGGCGTAGGAAAAGGGCAGAAGTGAGGTTGAACAAAAGATGTGCCTTTTGAGATCCACACACTTGATCCTGAGTGTCTTTCTTGTGGCCCACAAGGAAGGGACAGTTAGCATTGCTTTTCTTTTCTTTTTAAGATTTTATTTATTTATTTGACAGAGAGAGAGAGAGAGCACAAGTAGGCAGAGAGGCGGGCAGAGAGAGGGGGGAAGCAGGCTCCCTGTTGAGCAGAGAGCCTGATGCGGGACTCGATCCTAGGACCCTGAGATCATGACCTGAGCCAAAGGCAGAGGCTTAACCCACTGAGCCACCCAGGCGCCCAGCATTGCTTTTCAAGAACAGAGCTCACACTGCTTTTCTTTTCCTTTTAAAAAAGATTTTATTATTTATTTATTTATTTATTTGAGAGAGAGAGAGAGAGAGAGAAAGAGCACGCACAAGCAGGGGGAACAGCAGAGGGAGAAGCAGGTTGCTGATGCGGGACTCGATCCCAGGACCCTGGGGTCATGACCTGAGCCAAAGGCAGAGGCTTTAACCCACTGAGCCACCCAGGTGCCCCTCAGTTGAGTTTTCTAAGCAGTTACTGGGGGATCTGTCTGTGGGTAGTAGTGGGGACACCAAGAACCCCACAGGTAGCCAAAACAAGGTCTAAAATTAAAGAAACTAGAGACGCTGGCAGCCCAGAAGGAAAGACATGTTTTCTGTGGCAGGTTCTTAATAACTCTGATCAGTAAAATCTTGGATCACCCTATGAGTTAGAAATTATCCACATTTTAGAGGGAAGAAAATGAAGGTCATCCAGGATAAATGATCTACCCAAGTCTACAAAATCAAGAGCTGTGACTCAGCTCAGATACATAAAAGGCGGTGAATTCATCTTCCCCATTACATGGGAGCAACCACACCCAAGTCTGACCCCATCATTCCTCTGTTAAGAACCTCTTGGCGACTTTCTAACACCAGAGGCTCAAGAATTAGC